>JAIPRM010002334.1:0-31077 GCA_025469315.1 Stegophylla sp. TES_Ste_2020 | reverse complement strand
TTTTGAACGAATGAAGTTAATAATAAAAAAAAAAAAATTTTCAAAAAATGTCCAAAATTCTTTTTCACATTTTCAAAATTTTCTTGCTCCAAAATCTTTCTTATATGATATTCTATCTATGTTTAAATTTTCATACAGTTCGGATCAAAAAATGATGGTTTCCGAGTCGTTTTTGTCAAATTTTGGGTAGTTTTTTCCAAAAATAAAATTGAAGAATTGAGAAATTCAAAAAATAACCTCTTTAAAGTACAATCTAGAGGCAAATCCGGTTTCAAAAAGTTACTGATCGAAATTTTTGGACAAGAATTTCTATACGAAAAGTTGTACACAAAAAAAAATAAAAATAAACATCATTGTAAAAACACTAGCTTCTTCACTTCATTCAGAATCTAAAAAATTATTTTTTATCGTAACGTTATTAGTATTAAAGAATCTGTATTTAATTGGCTTTGTGACGAATTGAATTGAACTTTATATACTTAGTAGACCAATATGATGTAATTTTTTTTTTTATTATCTTTACACTTAGTTTTGTATATTTTATTTCGTTTATAATATTTTTGATTTTAATAACTCCCTAACCCAACACAAGTATATCTTAAAGGGGTAAGATATCTTGTAGTTATCGTTCATTGTATTGTTTTCTGTTCACTGTTCAATATACTACTAATAATAATAATATAAATTCGATTTATGCTAATCAGAATGAAATATACGAAATTTTATTTTGCTTTTATAGCTATTTTTTCATGTTAATCTGTTGTTTTTTTTTTTTTTTTTTATTGAAATATTTTAGAATGTGAGCGGAGCGAAAAACCTTGTAATTTTACAATAGTGTTTATTTTTCCCTCCTTATGTGAACGTTATTTTCGTATAGAGATATACTAATTTTAGATTAGTAATCTTTTGAATCAGAATTCAGCTCCAGAAGGTATTTTGAAGAGGTCATTTTTTAAACATCACATCAAATTTCAAAGGGTCGACACAGCATAAAATGTGTTTTAACGTTATTTTATTTTGCTTTGGCTGTTTATTTGGTTGCAGCAGGAAATTTTATAGCAACCAATTCATTTATATTTATTAATAAAATTATGTGTTTTCACGTTTACGTAATTTGTGGAATATATGGTAACTATGGTAACACAAAAGTAAATGAATATTTATTTTTAACGTTGATAATCATCGTAACGAAAGCTCCGCTCTGAATCGTTTATATGAAAAAACGTTTTAACGTTTCTTTAAAATTTAACAACAACCCCGACCGGGGGAACAAAGAATACCCATGGTACGAAATATATTAGGCTTTTTTTCAAAATGCTTTCTAAACCCACAAATTCCAAAGGTCAATATTTCTAAATTAATTATATTCAAAATTTGAAAACACTCAATATTATCCAAAGAAATTGTTAATATTGTATATTTTTGCAAGTAAAATTTTCTTAATCATCGATTTTGTTATTTTATAGTATCAATTTTTAAACCATTAATGAACATAAAAACAAATATTTTTCTATATACATTATAATTAGTAATTATCAATTAACTCTATCTCAGCATGTTTTTTAAAAAAAAAAAATGTCTCTATCTAATTAAAGTCGTGTTCATTTTGCTTTATTTAAATAATTTTTTAGTCCTCTTTTCTAAAAACCCTGATTATGATTTCGTCTCTGTTCCTACATGTAAAAATAGTGTAAAAATTGACCGAATAAAGGATTACGGTTTGGAATTAACATAATTTCGTTTCGAAGCAAAACCGCGACACGAAAACAATAACAAATAATAACAACAACATCCGATTAGCATTTTTTTTTTTTTCACGTAGAAAGTTTCTGGACGAAAACAAGTCTTAATGTAATGGGCTGCATGCAAACCGAGTGACAAAAAATAAACAAAAATATTTTCCTTCCTGTTTTTACAAACTGCGCGCAATAAATAAATCCTTTTTTTTAAGAAATTCACTAATAAATTTCAACGCTTAAAAAGCACGATTGTTAATTTGATTTTCATCGTTTTATTTACGAAACGACTCACGACGATTTTCGCAACAACAAGTGCGTTGGAAACTGTTTAATATGTTTTTTTGAAAACGAAATTTATAATCCATCAATCAAAAAAATAAAATAAAAATAATACGTTTTGTTTCTTTCACTAATCATCATCATCCTCGTTTACGTCGCTCTATGACGTTTGGCCGTAACCGTATGATTTAAGACATGGGAAATGAAAAAAAAAAAATTTTTGCCTCAAACTTTAACAATTAGTATATGTAGCGCGTTAACCTTTTTTGAAAGTGTAATTGTCGTTTTTACAGTTTAAAACTCAATCGGTTTATAAAATAAATTGTGTTTTGGGCTGACACTCGAAAACTGGTCATTATATCAGCAAAAGTAAATTATTCTTAAATAGATCATACATTATTTTTACAGTTGAATAATTACAAAATATGTCACGGAATTCTTATTGCCGGGACGTTTTCTGAAGAAAAAAAAAAACTGGTGACAGTCCTTATTTTGTTATTACTCCCTGTCTAGAGAGGAACAAGCGGTGTTGGGGTGATTTACCCCACTGCTCACCTATAATAGACGAACGAATATAGCAGGGGTGGCCAAATCGTGGATGCGGCTCTCTTCGTGGTTACATGTGGCTCGAATTGGCTCGAAGTTATGCTCTCTAAGATGATGTCTAGTTAAATTTGAATGATATTTAGATTTGATTATTTTCACTGTGCAATGAAGTGATTCACAAGGATAATATGTCATTGCGAAAATTGATTTTAAATTCTGTGCACGGTCATTAATTTTCGGGTTTTTTAAAATAGAGACATGTTGACGGAAATCCATAACAGAGCGACAGTTCTATTTAGGCTTTTCAAAACTACCACATCGTAATAATTCTAACAGTTCTATTCCGTGAAGTGTCCTTCTAACTATTGCAATACGATTGATACCGGACATCCGTTTTCAATGACATTAAATAAAAATGGATTCAAAAGACATTTTTGACTCTCGGGCATAATTTTATCCATCCATAATGCGATTTGTGAGCATATTCATGTTGGCCACCCCTGGAATATAGGATTGATATACATATATATATATGTAGTAAGTATAGTATAAAATCGTGCAGACTTCTATCCCTCCCTCCGTCGAAAATTCAGCTCTTTACAATCGCCACTGTACTTTATTCAGATTGTTTTCAATATTCAATCGTAATTTCATTCGGTCACTTGGTCGCGTGACTGCGATTGTAACATTGTCTCTATATATAGCATACGTTTGCGGTAATGCGATGCGCCGCCGCCGCCGCAGTTAAACGACCTGTACAACGGTACAGTCACTCTCGGCGATTGTAAACGTATCCGTTAAACTGCGGCACAGGTAGGTACAATTACGTGTATTATATTATACGTACGACAGTCGTATAGATGGGCGTACGTTTCGCGATCGCAAAAAGAGCGAGACACAGGAGCCCGTGCGCGCGAATGTTGGAAAATCCGAGAGAATTTCGAAACGCCAATCAAAACGCAGCTACGTTTTTACCGCAAGAACTGTAAGCTTATGTATAAAACCGACACTGAAAACCGAAACACCGTAAACCACACGTTTCAGTTCTGGTAGTCGTTTTGAAAACCGATATCGGTTGATATTGAGAAAACAAAATTTTCAAGTGATTTTGGAATTTGATAAGCTTTTACATGGTCCTACGTAAATCATTTAGACGACATGTTGATGGATTTTCAAAAACACGGTTTTTCCGACTACCCCGAAGACGAAATCGTCGACCAAAACCGGCCGAGCAAATATAATCGAAAACCGTTGAAGTTTCCATTGATAATTTTCGATGAGTTTTTAAAAACCGTTATTGAAACCTAAAACCAAAAATCATTGTGACCATTACATCTCGCGGCGCCGCGTCGGTTCAAAATCGAAATGGAACAACGTTCGATGATGTCGACGAGGTTTTACACGTCCGTCTACCTGCTGAATCCATAATATTATCACATTGTTTTGGTGCACATGGAATTCACGCGTCCGAGTCCAATCATTATCGTCATCATTATCGACGTGTGTGTCCGAATTGCCGCGTCCAATTAAAAAAACGCGAACGTTTTTATTGTAAATTTCACTATTAATTGCTCGTAACAGTATAATATTATAATATCGCGTATTGTGAAAGGTTTTTATACGCTCTCGACGAACAAAAATAATTCGATGATTTCACATACACGCGTAAAACGCAAATTATAATATATTTTATATTCTCCGAACCGTTCGTTCGGGCGGATTATACACGTAGGTAATCAATTAAGAGCTAATAATTATTACCAGTTGTAAAAAGAAACGTTTTTCCATAATCGCGGTTATGTTTCACGAGATTTTTAATCGCCCATTGTGTATTCTATCCGCGAGTATAGTTCAGATCAATAGGTTTCTAACTCTGTAAGGAAAAAAAAAAAACCCCCGTTTTTCGACGTTTGAATTTACACACATATAAAGACGGAAAATTTTTATCACTGTAAGAATATTATAATGAAGTGCAAAGAAAATCCCAAAATTTCAGCCAACAAAAAACTGACGCCCCCCCCCACGGCATAATCTACATTTCGTCCCATCTAAATAACCAAATTACAAAAGATAATTAAAAAAAAACCGGACATACTACGCACGATGGGTGGGATGATTCTCTTGACGGGTGTATTGAATTTCAAAGAAACGACAAATCATTTATTCAATAAAACGATTCTGAACGAGATAAGTTAATAATAATAAAAAAAAAAAAAATACTAGAAAAATGCCCAACATTTTTTTTTCACGTTTTCAAAATTTTCTTGCGCCAAAATCTTTCTTACATGATATTCTATATATGTCTAAATTTTCATACAGTTCGGATCAAAAAATGATGGTTTCCGAGTCGTTTTTGTCAAATTTTGGGTAGTTTTTTCCAAAAATAAAATTGAGGAATTGAGAAATTCAAAAAATGACCTCTTTAAACTACAATCTAAAGGCAAATCCGGTTTCAAAAAGTTACTGATCGAAATTTTTGAACAAATATTTCCATACGAAAAGTCGTGCACAGAAGAAAAATAAAGATCACTGTAAAAACACTAGCTTCTTCACTTCGTTCAGAATCTAAAAGTGAATACACGTTTTATTCGATATTTTATTATATGTGCTTCGAATGGCGCAATAAATTCGATCATAACACGATATGGAACATATTTTTTTTTATAAATAAAACAATCACCGACAGGGTAGTACCAGCTACCACTGATCATAAATTCGTATTCCCACGAAATTTCCGCGATTATAACTTGTGTAAAAAAATATAGGTACCTGATTGGTATTTAATATTCTATTAACCTGATAATTTGTTCGGTTATTGGGCGCAAAAATTACACTCCTGTGCGCACAGGATGGCGATAAAAGTGAACAGATAGTGACGACCTGAAAGTTATTTTCAACCAATTAAATAATTATTAATAATTCTTTCCCAGAGTTATACGTTTTGCCGCCACAAACTATCGTTGTGAAAACCGACACGCGTGGGACGCACGATGCAATATTATTATTGTTGTTGCAAAACCCAAAAGTCAGTTCGTCTCTCGTGTTCGTTGCTGCCGACAGACAATAAACGATGAAATAGCTAACGCCCGAACACACGCAATGGAAACGCGGTCTCGAAAAGTTCTCTCGCGGCTGCTGCAGCGTGCAGTGCAGCAGTCGTATTATACAATAGCCGGTCGCGGCACGTGCAGAGCACCCCTCCGCGACACATCGGAATATACATATATATATATATATATATTACTTTTTTCTTAATAACGATAAAAACAGAAAAACCGTTCTTGGCATTTACGTCACGTAAACGCGACAATAGCCGTCGTCGCAGTGTTTTGGTGCGAATGAAAAAAAAAAAAAACGTCACACGAAACCGTAAATTAATCTGCTCCCGAACCGGGTCAATCCCCTCGACAGAAAAAAAATAAAAAAAAATATGTTTTCCAAAATCGTACCGGTTAGTTGTCGCGTAAATTGTATCTTATAATGTGTTACGAATAAGTTTTATATAAATTATAAAACATTAAAATAAAGACAAAGTAGTAAAGTAAAAACAAAGAATTGAAATTTAGTATAAATATAAACTAAAATTAAGCACTTTATAGATTTTACTCGATTAACTTAATACATAGGTACAAGTAAAATTAGTAGATAGGATTAATTATAACATAGAAATTACAAAAAATAAAAATTTAAAACCCAAAAATTTACTGAGAAAGTGAGTTCTTTGAAAGACACTACATTTTATTAAATATTTTAGCAACGAGTTTTGTTTTTATACGATTAAAACCAAAATGAATTGTGACATGAATGGCTTTTCCAAAGGCTGTAAATATAGTTCGAAAGCGGATAAAATCTGAATAATTACGATTTATTGTCATCATTCTTAATTGAATTTTCGTTCAGCGAAAGTATTTCAGTATATCTTTTTTGTACACACAAAAACAATAATAGCTGGTTAGTTGTTTTATAAGAGTGGCTTAAAAGTATTATCTCAGAGTGGCAAAAGTCTATATATGGGCTCAATTTCAAAATGAGGAATACCGAAATATTTTAAGTGGACTGAATTTTCAGCAAGTACTTTTTACGAAGAACAAAAATGTGTGATTTTGAATCAATATTATATAATTATAATTCATATTATAATTGATATATTGTACTGTAATTCGAAATTGTTTTCTTTAATATTTTTATAGGTAGTTTACATAATAATTATTTTCTAGATTTCTCATTTGAAAATATTTAATCACTTCCCATGGTTAACGTAACTTAATATGTCTGTGTGTTGGTTGTACTTTACTCGTTATTGATTTTCAAAGTTTAAAAAAAGCTCTTTCAGCCGAACAATTGGTACTTAGAACAGTTAAATATATTTGAAGAGCTATATATTATTATACAGATAGGGTAACATTTAATTTATAGTACTTATATATATTTTTTTTTTTTTTATTTATAACATCCTTCCAAAGATCGATTGCACTAAAGCGTTGTGCGTTAAGTATTGATGGAAACATAAGAGTTATTGGGAATTATAATTTTCATTTTACTTAAATGCGTAATATTTTTACTTTTATTTAGGTTTCTTTTAAATCATAACATTGTAAATATTACGTGTTGTCTTAAATTTTGATGCTATAGAAGTAAAAAGTGAGATGTATTTCACACCATGAGTATTCTTTACTCCACTAGTGAGATACTCTTGTTAGATATGTTGAATTTTAAAGAATTTCTCTTAAAGTATTATTCTCTATGTTATTGTTTATCTATATTTCAATTTATATAAATTTTTGAATTAAAAAATAAAAAAAAAAAAAAAAATCAAAAGCATTTTTGTCGAATTTCAAATGGTTTTTCCCAGATTTTGGAAAACTATTGAAAATTTTGAAAAATTACATTACTCTTTAAAGTGTCATCTAGAGCCGAATTCCATTACATAAAAAGAGTGGCTGATCGAAACTCTTGGATGAGGGGAGTTTCGCAATACGAAAAAGTGTTTACAAAAGAAAAAGAAAATAATAACAAATATCTTTGTAAAAAAAAACTAAATTAAATTGTAATACACATGGTACCATTGTGTCGGTTTATTTATCTCGGCCGATTTCGTTGTTGGTCTTATTTGCCCCCCCCCCGGCCATTTTGGTGCTTTCTTTCCGTAGCTATTTCCCCACCCCCCCCCGCCCCCGAGGACATTTTTACCGATTACCATCCGTGGTGCACGGGACACGTCGTCGTCGAAGAACCGCGCACGCGTGTCGAATCGTCAGCGATCGCTAGCCGCTGCGGAATCCGCGACCGATTTAACCATGGACGTGCTGGGTAAACACGAGATCCGTTAACCATCACATCGTCAATCGATTTCGGTTAAGTATATATATATATATATATAACATAAAACTACGCGCGTCGTAATCGACCGGAGACGGGGATTCGTCAGCGAATAAAAACGCTAAAAAATATAACAATAAAACTAATAATAATAATAATAATAATAACAATAATAGTAATATATTGGCAGGTCGTGGCCGCGCGCCGATCGTTTCGGAGACGACGGCCAAATTATCCGAAACGCGCCGGTCGTAACCCTTCGGTTCAGTGGCGGGTCGTGGCACAACCGAGAACCACCTGCCTGCCGCCGTGAGCGAGTCCCCGAATCCGTTTCGGGAATACTATAATGTACTGGAAACGACGAGACGAATACCTGAGCGATATACATACGTACATCGGGTCTGGCCGAGCACACATGTCATCGCGAGCCAACGGAGCGCGACGACCAGCGTTTGGGGGGAAGGGGGAGAGGGGCTAATTCAGAGGAAAAAAATATTATTATTATTTTGTCTTATCCGCTAGTACTCGACTGGAATTTTTTTCAGAAAATAGGTATAAACATATACCCTCTGTAATTTATCAAAATAGAACGCCGAGAATGGAATGGTTACAATAGGTTATATTTGAAGAGTTGAATGTAACAATTATTTTTGATTCTGAACGAAATGAAGAAGCTAGTGTTTTTACAATCATGTTTATTTTTATTTTTTTCTGTGTACAACTTTTCGTATGAAAATATTTGTCAAAAAGTTTCGATCAATAACTTTTCGAAACCGGATTTGCCTTTAGATTGTATTTTAGAGAGGTCATTTTTTGAATTTCTCAATTCTTAAATTTTTTTTTTTTTTTGAAAAAACTACCCAAAATTTGAAAAAAACGACTCGGAAACCATCATTTTTTGATCGGAACTATAAGAAAATTTAAACAGATAAAAAATAATATGAGAAAGATTTTGACGCAAGAAAATTTTGGAAATGTAAAAAAAAAATTTTGGATATTTTTCTAACATTATTTTTTTTCATTTATTTTTTATATTATTAACTTTCTTTGTTCAGTAATCGTTTTATTAAAGAAATGATTAATCATTTCTTTAAAATTGAATACACCTGACAAGAGAATCCCGCCCGACGTTCTAGTGGAATCAAAATGAAGATACTGATGACAAAGAATTTTATTTTTTAATCTGAATTTCGAACAATTATGGCCGATCCATTAAACATAAATAAAGATATATTGTGTACTATGTGTGTACATTATGATGTATTACCTATGATTACAAATTCAAAATTTTAAAGAGTAATAAATTCTTAACAACAATAATACCAAATTTTCACAAATATGTTTATTTATGGTGAGAAAAAAATTATATTATCGATAATTGTAAGTAATAATTACATGCAATCGAATTAATCCAGATAGCAACAATTATGTTTATAATAAAAATAAGAAACCTAATGTAATATATAGGTACATAAAAAAAATAAATAAAATAAAATAAAAAATCTATGTATAACTGTTACTTATTACACTATATATTAATATAAAAATACAAAATAAATAAATAAAATAAAACTAAGCCTGAAGTAAAATAAAATAAATTAACCGGTTTTGAATTTAAAAATCATCGTCGGGAAAAGAAAATATAGCCAATGAATACAAAAATGATTAAATAATAAATACATTTCTTAACCTGATGATAATTTTTAAAATCAAAATCGGTCGTTAACGAAAACATTTTTTTAAATACTCCAGGCTAAGTTTTGTTTTAATTATTAATTTTATTTTATTTTTATATACCTATAATATATAACAGGTTTTTTATTTATTACTTTAAATTGAGTATTAACCTTTGAACATTTTTTTTTTCTTTTATTATTCATTGTGATTACTTTGGCATGCAGTTTGGAGTCAAACGTCGTATGTTTTATACGTATATATTATCCATGGTTACATATTATAAAAAGTAGTGAACTCTAAAGGATTTAACTGTTATTAAAAGTGACTAACTTTAAATGACAATTAAACACGTATAAACTGCATGTAAGTATTTATTACATTACATACGCAGATTAGATCTACTAGAATAGAATACTAAGTAAGACTACTGAAACCCTCCAAGAGTCTTAAGTTACGCTGCACTGATTGAACTGTTGGTATATGTATCTAGTGGTGTAAGTAGTAATAGAAACATGTGCAAAGTTTGTGATTCATTATTAATTTGCGCTCGTACGAATTAAACGACTCACAATATTCGCAGAAAATTTCCAGTGAAACGATACTAGACGAATTTCGACGACAATAAATCAATTGCTATCCTATACCATTGATTAATAATATATATATTTAATAGTATATTTAATCAATACTTATAACTACATAAATATCTAATACTTTTTTGCGATCAAAGTGTATGTAATTGCATTTCTAGCAAATTAGAAAATCCGTTAGAATTATATTATATTGTTAATAGGAATGGGCTCTCGAACACTTCGAATTCTTGAATACCTTGAACTTTTAGAGGAATTTAAAAGGTTTGACTTTCGATAAAAATGAAAGCTCGAATTCAATCTAGAATAATTCAAATAGTTCGAGCATAATTAATCATTTAAGAAGTTTAAATACTTAAATTTTACTTATATTGTCATCTACATTTTTCAGTTCATGAATGTAAATATATGTAATGTTTCTTTCCACTCCCCCCCCCCACCATTCAGTGGACACTTTTTTTTGTAGAAATACTTGTCTGAAAGTTTCAATCAGTAACTTTTTGAATTCAAACTCGGCTCTAGATGGTACTTTAGAGTGGTTATTTTTCAAAATTCGCATTTTTTAAAAGGGATGACACAGTATAAAATGTATTTTCACGTTATTTCATTTCGCTTCGGATGTTTATGTGTAGTTGCTATAAAAAAGTTGATGGCAACCAATTTATTTATTTTTAATTGCTTTCACGTTTACATAATTAATTGAATATAGTAATTGGTAATCATGGCAACACAATAGTCAATAAATGTTTATTTTTTAATTATATAAATTTTTAACGATGGTAATCATCGTAACAAAAGCTCTCCTCGTAATCATTTTGTTGAAGAAATTATTATTTATTGTATCCTTGAATTTAACTCACCCACCAAGCCCTAACCAAAAGCAAAGAATACCCATGGTGCGAAGTTTTATTATTTATTTTTATATTTTTACTTATTTAAATTTATCAAGTCAAAGTTAATTGTTCCTAGCATACCTGGCTACCTAACCATAAATATTAAATGAATATTTGGTTTTTTATTTTAAGTTTTACTCGAAATGCCCACTTTTTACTTTTTTTTATGCTGATTTAAAAATAACTAACAAATTATATTGTCATAGTTGTTACTAATAATACGTTTTAAATAATAACTTTAATAATTTTACTTTTATTTGATTTTTAAACATTTTAATTTTTTATGGTTCAAAATTGAAATTTTCAAATATTGCATGGTTTGAAGTTTCAAAAATAATTCAAATAAGAACTTTATTTCCTACTAATACATACAAACATGAATAGAATATGAATAGCAATCAATTTGTTTTCAAGTCAAAAGTCAACGAAAGTCGAAATGAGTTTATTTCAATAGTGACAAAAGTAAAAATTGTTTTTAAAAAGTCCAGAGAGTAAGCGGAGGCGTCTTTCCCCTCTTTCCAGACGTTCATATCGACACTCAAACTCACATAATATGAGTACAAATATTACGACAAAATACGTTAAAAACGTTTGAATCGTACGCTTCGTTAATAAGAAGTTCTACGGATTGTGTTGTTGTTTTTTTTTTTATATATATATATATATACGTCGAAATCGCAATGAAATTTAAACAAAACAATATGTCTCGTCTTATCCCCCCCCTCCGAGGGAGCCCGTGCTAACACACACACACACACACACCTTTCATTACACGGTGTGTTGTAGTAGCGTATTATTATATTAATACGAATAAAAACGTATATTACGTACACGTGAAAGGGGGGCTGATGAAACGGATGTTCTGCAGTCTCTCCCTCTCCTCTCTCACTCTGTTGTACAGAGGTCGGACACACGCGCGTTCCGGGTTGTTGAAGTCGCGCGTTCCGCCGGCTGCGGCCCGTCGTCATCAAACCGCGAAAATATAATAACAATACCCATGTATATATATATATGTGTGTGTGTGTGTGTGTGTGTATAGCTTGTAGGTAGGTATATATACTCCTCGGTTACCAATTGCTCCGCTCGCCCGCGATATATGGTGCGCAGGAAACCGTGTGTATATACCCGCAAGCACGCGTGCCCGCGTGTCACGCATACCGGTTACCGGGTCGACGGTTTGTCTTATTTCCTAAGTACAACTGTTGCACCGCACACACACACACACGTGTACAACAATAATATAAGCTTAGTGTGTACTGCACGACGACGGACGTGTCGCAACGTTATTGTTGTACGACGATGATGTTCACGTGTGTGCGTCGGCGGCCGTATGCTGTGCTCGCGACACGGTCCCGTACGCAGATAATAATAATAATAATAATATTATATGATTGTTATTATTTTTTTTTTTTTTTTTTTGTAATTATTACTATACCTACATATTATACAGTAGTAGTAATGTGTGTAAGTACGAGCTGTGTGGTGCCCGCATCGGCCGCCGAACGCGTCGTTTCGTCCCGGTCGGCTGCGCGCGTCAGCTCGATTTTCCGTCTTTAATACATAATATGTAAAGTATAATAATAATTATTTGTATATTATTATTATTATTATTATCATACACGGCATCATAGTGCGTTTTATATCCAGCTATACAACATACAGATAATGTCGTTTAAAAATAATATCTGCCGACGCAAGACCGTATCTGAATGGGAGGTCCGTGAAGTCCGGACCCTCCCCGAAATTTCGTTTTAAAATTATTTTTGACACCGATATGCATATTATAATAATATTTCAAAGTTATGAATTTCAAGAACGGTGGGTTAGGGGAAACTTGAGACGGCGGCATGTCCCTAATAATTTTACACATTTAAAAATGTTGTTCTCGTCTATTAAAATATCGAACATTTATTTGCGTGATAATTAATTAAAATCTATTTTATCATAATTTTTTCCCCTGGGAAACACTAAATAATATTTTTCCGGTAGAAAATGTTTTTTTTTATGTTTCCAAAAATAAGGAAAACTACCGAAAATTAGAGTAAAAATGATAAAATATGCCGTAAACTAGATTTTTTAGACTAAATTACAAAAATAATAGTATTAGAAACTTGAAACTGTTACCTATTATCAAAAATAAAGTAATCTAAATGTATTTTTTTTTTTAATTTTCATCTGTTTTTTATTGAAATATAATATTGAAAATACCATTGTTTTCCTAATGAAATTTCAAAATCTTTTTATTGTGAGTTAAAAATATTCTTATCCACGTATATTTTCTTCGTATTATGTCAATATATTTTTCATGTTTTATAGTCTTAACAGAATCAAAAATTAAGTGACAGGGTACATTTATATTTATTTTACTCACCTAATTATATTTATTTAAAGAATAATATATTATGTTGCTGACATATTTTCAACTAAAATTACAAAACATATTTTGGATCCCTTCCGAAAAAAATCTAGATACGCCCTTGTGCATACCGTTTTGCTTTCTCGCGCAAAACACGTGGAACAGTGGAACAGAGATATGGGGCGGAACTCATAATATAATATTCATTTAATATTGAAAATAATCATTAACAATAATAAATTTAATTTATTTTACACTTACCTAGTTCTAAAAAATACACTAAATTTATTTATAAGGATTTAAACGAAAGAAATGTTGACAAAGTGCTTACTAAATATTATCTTTTGTTAACTATTACAAGCATGACAATTATTTGCCAAAATGTAGTTCACAATAATTATGTAGCAATGGATTAAACTAAATTGTTACTGTAATTGTACCAAGTAATTGGAAACACTCTGATGGCAAAAGTTTCTCGAGTCGCGAAATAATGCTTTGTAGAGAGCTAAAAGCTACAAATAAATATATATGTCGTTACAGCAATAATTGACTTATATACTACAATACGCCATTATTATTAATTTTTTATTGTTTTATAAAATTATAAATTAGTCACCTAAAATTGTATTCTCGCATTAGTAGCATTAATTTATTATTTATTTTTATATTTACATAACTAAAAGTTTAAGAATTTTACGCCTTCGACACGATAATAACTGCTTAAAAAGGGTGTGCAAATACTGATAAACTACAAATTGTAATTTATTTGCAAAAAAAAATTCGAAAAATCGTATAAAATATTGATAATACAAAAGAAGTCTTCGATACAACCGTAAGCTCGCATGTATGAGTTTCTGAGCTATAATAATATTACGCGATAAAGGTTTAACAAAAAAATTTAAAAAAAAAAAAACCTATTGTTTAAATGAGCATTTTTGACCTACGGCGTGTTAAAAAAATACTGAAATTCTTTTAGAAAACTTTTAATGTTATTGTTAATATTATTATGCCAAAACGAACTGGATAATTACGAGTTTCAGTATTTGAATATATTATCAAAATTATTATTAGACGTGTTATACAAGTACGCGATGATTTTATGATGAATCTTTTTCATTATTCGCACAAAACAATATAATACAATGGCGTTTTCGAAATGATAAGATCTGTGTATATGTTATAAAAACCAAAATATAGAACACTGTTTCGAAGTCGATCCTTTCAAAAATAGTCCCTAACTTTTAAATACGGTTTGTATTACGTTTTGTCTGGATTTTTTTTCGAATTCAACTCGTATTTAGTGTTATTTGAAGTTCACAAGGACAAAAAAGATACTTTGCAGACTGCAGACCTTCGCGTAATGATGATAAAATATATTATTATAGCTTTAAATGCGAAATAAGTTTTGTAATTTGGAAAGAATAAACTTTCTATTTGCCGTGCTTTAAACTCGCCGCCGTTTCGGTGTATTACGTATATGACAATACACCCCACCCCCCTCCCCCCCCGTCCACTGCTGCTCACCTGATAAATGCGCTCCCGCGCGAGCCCTTCGCGTGCATTATGTATGCGCGGCGTGTGCGTTATCCAAAGTATAATAATATACAGATACACACAGTCGGCGGCGCGGCGGGAGGACGGTTGAAACCGCGCGGTCTCGAGTGCGCGGCGGCGGCGGCGTGTCCGGTGAGCTGTTTGCGTCAGAACGGCATATAATATTATTATAATGTTGTTGTATATTATTATTATACGTGTATACCCAAAAGTTTAGACCGAGGCTTTTCGTTGACACTGCCGGGGCTACGGGATTCGTTTATATTATGAAAGTCGATAGCCCGGACGTTTTTAGAGTGGCTGCATAGATATAATAAACGTAATAATACAATATATATATATATATATGTATTTACTTATTATATGGTGGCTGGTGCAGGTTGCGCGAATATATTATACTATATTCTGTGGGATTTTCTACATATAAGGTACCTCTTGAATATGTATAAAATAATATATTATATTGAGCGTATTACACTATATTATAGGGTGACCATATTTGAAAAAATAAAATACAAAAAAAAATAAATATTTTTATAATATTTTTTAAATAAATAAGTATTTATTACACATATATATATATATATACATATTTGATGTTTTTGAATCATGAAAAAGTATAATTTTTATAACTACCCATTATAGATTTAAAGTCAAAACACAAAAACATTATTTTGAAAACAAATAAAACAACATAATTAAATTAAATTAATTTTTTTAATTTCTTCTATTCCTTTATTCGCGTACATTGTACACTTTAATTTCTAAAAAAAAACTTGTTAATTCGTTTTGATGGCGACTGTTATGACATATCTTCACTATTTGATATTTCGTGTTTTTCCGAAGTACCTAGTGATTCGGTTTAACAATTTTGGATATTCTAAAATAAACGTATGAAATTCAATTACATTAATTTTTTTTTTTTTTTTAAATATTGTTTTACGATTAAAATTGATCTTACGGTGTCCACAAGATTTCTAGATTTTTACACTGATTTATTCGATAATTTCAATTCAGAAATTATAAATCAACAATAAGGCAAAAAACCGGATTAATATAATATTATGGGACACACTTGAAATCACCGGGACAAAAAGCGTCCTGAGAGAAGTTTGTTAGGATAAACAGGACACAGAGCCGCAATAAAGGACGACCCTGTACAAAACAGGACGTGTGGTCACCCCACACTATAATACTATATAACATAATATAAATACAATATATAGAACATATTTTATACGACAGACCGTTCGATGAAAACCCGTGTACACGGAGGAAAACCCGTGTACGATAGGGCTACCGTTTATAATGACATTGGTCGTGGATTACAAACCGGATGTAATGACCTAAAAACCTACGGTCCCCGGGGCTTAACTGCTATCCTGTAAATAATATTACGGTTCATAATACGCTAATTTGTTGTAGTACATGACGCGTTCTCTCATACACGGACGTAATTGGCCATTTTATTTTTGATGAATTCAAAAATCGTTTTATTTGTGTACATAACGTCTAGCTCTGAGAGTCTAAAAACCTCTCAGAAATTTTAGGAAAATGAACACGTATTTATTATATTGGGTATTATTCATATTGAGTAAAATAATATATGAAAACGATTTTCGTGTTATTACAATAACTAAATATTATGTTGAAACGATAATTTTTATTCTGATTGAAGTTTATAACAGATATTTTGCAAAACCATTTGGTAAATATGATTTGTGTTTTAGGAATACAATACAACGATGACAATGAAGAACGTATTTTCTTATCTCCTCTCTACCTAATCTTCTAGTCTCTACCTAATAAAAATAATACTAGCAAATTAAACAGCTCTAAATGAAGTTAATTTTGAGAGACTAGAGAATAAAATTTAAAAAGAACGATTTTTACACATAAACTGTTCGTTATAAGCTGACTAGTTAAATTTCAATTATAAAAGAGCTTTAAATTTTATTGCACAACAAAATCGATCATTTTCACAAAATAGTGAAATGGACATGATTTATTCTGTCGTGAAATGAAATTGATAAACATAGGTGCTATAATAGATAAAACTGAAGTTTATTTTTCTGAAGCTCTGCTTAGAATCATTTTATCGAAGAAAGTATTCATTGCTCCTTTTAAACTCAACGCGCACCCAATGAATATCCCACCCGAGGAGCGCAAAATACCCATGTTGTGAAGTATGCATCTTTTGAATTTGCGTGGAGAAAAATAAAATGTATTTAAACTGATCATTTAACTACTAACATCTTATAGTAGTCTAAGAGTAAAATAATTTACTTGTATAAAAAATTGATATTTTAACAAAAATGTAATACATCCTATTTTTTTTGAACACATATTTATTATTTACATATTCGAGTCATTGCTTTGTGATACATACGAGAGTACACATGCACAATATTCAGCCAATTTTTTTTTTATGTCGACTATTACAAAGACTATCTATCCGGTTATGCAGACAACTCTTTTTTTTCCTCCGGTTTCTCGGAACATCATCGTGAACGATTTCTTTACCTACTATACTGTGTTTCATCCGTAAAACTACATCCCATACACGTTTAACACTCTGTATACGTATACGCCGTACGAGTAGTGCACGGAGGGCGTTAATTTAGTTATAATATAGTTTGCAGACGGATACCTATACACACACACACACACACACACACACACACATATATCTATATATATTATACATTAACTAATGTATAAAAGCAGTACCTATGTATAGGGCGAGCCGAGTGCACGCGTCCATTACAGAGTTTCGCCACTTTAAAAGGACTAAAGTTTAAATGACAAAATGGAAGACAAAAATTAGATTTTCGCGATTCTCGCGTGGTGCGACAATTACATTATATCCGCCGCCGTCGAAGTGCACTCGCCATTTTAATCGCGCGTATTTATAATATAAGCGTGTAGCTTTTTTTTTTTTGACGAGATGAAAAAAAAAACGAAAAACGAAAAACCTTTTAGAGCATATTAACCTCCGACGCGACGGGGGGGGGGACGTTGTATATTTTATGAAACCCCGCGTATATCACGTATTATTATATTATAATGTCACGCGCCGGGCACGTATACCGCGGTATACCCGCTCGCACCGTATATATCGCGCCGCCAACGACGACCTGAGCCCCCGTATTATTATTATTATATTTTCCGTATTCGCAGCGAGTGTCGTTAAAATATGCATACGCGCGCCGCTATATTATTATGAACTCGGAACGTTTTCGAGTGCGGGGGCGCTATTGTGCGTTGCGAAAGTTAACTGAAACTATTTAAAATAATAATATTATTATGAAAATACGGATCAAACGAATGTGTGTATTAAGTGGCACACGATTCCGCGAATTCTAGAGTTATCAGACTTTATTGAATATGAAAGAGCGAGACTGAATTCGATTGTGTTTTTGCGTTTTGTTATCGCGATAAAAACTTTTATATTGAACTTAAATTTCAGTAAAAAAAAAAAAAAACATGATTTCAAATTTTTTTTTTACCTATGGTGAATCATTGCATATGGAAAACGAATCTGAGCGAAGTTCTGTTGACAATTATAGTAAGTATTTTGACAATTTCGGCGTCCTTATATAAGTTTTAAAACAATAATATATAATCCGTCAATCCAGTTATATTCGTGAAATCGATCAACTTTGCTACAATTTGACGTCCAAAACACTCGGATTTAAACGAACATATAAATATGAGTACCTAGTACTTAAACTCAGCACGAGAGCAAGACGGTATAAGATGGTGTGTTATTTTATAACATCATAAGATGTTATAAAATAATAAAGAAGTCATTGTTGCATTAGTCCATTCGAACGGGTGTGGAAAATAATTCGTCGAGATAATCTTAATGAAAATGTTATTTTTAAATCATTTTACTTCGGTCGGTATCAGCTGGTGAAAACAGTCGAAACTAAATAACGAAAAACGATTTGAAGGAAATCCTAGTTTACGACATATTTTACCATTTTTACTCGACTGTCGATGGTTTTTCCATAAGCTTTTGAAAACTTTTTGTCAATGACCTCTCTAAAGTACCAACAATATGACATTCCTAATCTGTAAAGTCACTGAACGAAACTTTTGGCGGAGTTTTACTACCCACCCTATGCCGTGTTAACCAAAAATAATAAAAGATAAAAGAAAACAAATACAGTATTGTAAAACCATAATATTTTATTGATCGCTCCACTAAAAATCTGAGAGTGTCATGAAAATCTCAATACCAAAAAGACGATAATAAAATTTCGAGATGAGTGCCTCGAACATTGTGATATATTCTGAGATAATTAAGATAATACAATTCGTGTTTATTTTTCATAAGACATAGGGATAAAGATATTTTAATTGAGTTTTTATACCAAAAAGCGCGACTTTCAACAACAACAAAAATGCAGATATACAATACGAAATTCAGGAAATAGTTAGACTAAAATAAAATAACTAAAAATTGACCGTAAAACGATAAATGTAAAATTAATTAATCGGTACCGTTGAATTGCGGATGATGTATAAAAGAAAAAAGCATCAAGTTCTGGGTCCAACAGTTATTTTCATTAATATCATACCTAATGGGGGTGGGGGGAAGAAACGTACGCTTACGAATCGATACGTCAGTCATCATCATATTATACACGTGTGCAAGTGATCGCGGAGGTACGATGATCCAAGAACAATACTGTAACAATAATCGTCGTCGGTTGACTTCGTTTACGGGCAAAGCAGGTGAAAACCACCGCCACGTTCCCTATTCGAGGCAGACGACAACCGTGCGTAAATTATCCCTTTTTTGTTCACCGCGTGTACAGCACACATAATATGAAATCATATATCTCTGTACGTACTACGCGCGTACACTTAATACCTATAAATATATAATATATTCATGATAATAATGCGGTGATTATAATATTATTATTATTATTATTACGACACGTCGATGTTACCAAAACGGCTCCCGGACACGTTTAGGTACACTCACGTACTCACTACGTATATTATACTCAATGTAATACGACTATTACGTGTATGTATGTATATTGTTATAAACCGCCTTTGTAAGAAATATATTAATATTAAAAGCCCGAAGCCACGCGCGGCGCCATTACAAAAATATCTATTACCCGAGGCCTCTTTATGCGAAGTGTTTATAATAAAATATACAAGTTATAACATACGTATATATATATATATATATATACCCGATGGTGCTGTTATACTTGTGTGTATAATATATCGTGGGTCTCCTCGTATCATAAACATTCGCGACGGTAAACGTGGACGATAATAATATTATAATATAATAATAATATTTCGCTGTGAGCCGAAGAGCGCACGCACACGCACTCGACCCTCGAGTTTCGAAAACGTTTTTGAAATTTATGAAATTTTTCCTCGTCTCGCCGAAATACCGCGTATACACCATAATTTTGTGTATACGTATATGTCATTATGCGATAAACGACACAACGCATATATATATATATATATATGTATAATATATATGCAAAGAGTTTCTTTGACGGCAACGAGTCGAGCCGACCTAAGTTTTACGAAATACTTTACAAATACACGCGGCGTATTGTCATGTCGCCCGGAGGTAAATTATTATTATTATTATTATTATTATTATTATTATCTCACTCGTTTTAAATATTATGTTTTTGTCATCGTTTTCCGTTAATATACGGGGCTGGTGGCTCCGTATATAAAATAATTTATTTTGTTCGACTTTATGCGCCAGTGTTTAAACGTTATTAAATTTATCCGAGTTTTCTCCATTAGGAAATATTGAAAATTTACACGTTATTCGCGCGAGTTTAAAATCGTATAGCGTTCGCTATTTTCAATTAAGTTTCGTAAATTATTAACAACGGCATGTACAGGAAGAAACGTATAGAGTTATTGTTTTATTCGTCAATGATTCAAAATGTACCTATCGCATATTTTGTGCACTTTTCTCTACACGAATCTAAATTGTGTTAATATCGTAAAAGAAGGGGGAAAAACCAAAAAAAATCCTTAAAGTTAAGATACAGAGTTCGTAAAAGCTCGAAAAACTAGAAGCATTTTATATATTTGTTTACAATTTAGGCGTGAAAATGTTGAATAAATACATAAAATCGCCGAAAGAAAACCATTTACTATATTTTCTTTTGGATAAAACTAAGGGACCTAAGCCTACTGTAGTTCTTCACAAGACAGAAATCAGTATAGTTAAGCTAAGAAGCCTGTGTACTAGCTGATAAAGTGTGTACGGTAAATTTGTTAAAAAAAAAAAAAAATTGGAAAAAGGACCAGTTTGATCTCACGTTGCCCTTGAAATAAATGTCTGTGGCCTGTGCACCATTATCTCGTCCGAGAAGCAAAACGACGAAGAACGAAATAATAGCGCCATATGATAATTAGAGCTCAACGGTTTAAAAAAAAAAAAAAAAAATCGCCTATTATACTCATCACACACTGACAAAACTATAAAAATCAATGTCATATTTAAATTTCTAGTGGAGCGAATAAGTTGATAGTTGTGCAACGATATTAATTATTATTTTTTTCCCGGATTCAGTTTTCTTTTTTTTTTTACAAAAACACTTTTACTACTCGAAAAAGTACAAGGATTAGTACGGGTGGCTAATGAAGAAAATGTTGTTCTCGTTGTACTTCAAATAGATAAATTTTTCATCAATTTTATGAAGCCCGTGGAAAAACAAACGTTGAAAAAAGAGAAAATCAAGTGAAAATGGTAGAAAATGCTTCAAGCTAGATTTTCATGAATATCAATTTTTGTATTTTTTTATATGTGAACGAGGTGAAAATTATAGTGATTACATTACACAAAAATAAAGATTAATATTATTTTTAAAGCCATTTTAAATTTGAAAAACACTAGTTTTTAACTTAAATAGTAAATCATTAAAAAAAAATTTAAAACTTTACATAAACTACAATTTTTTTATTTTCGGACTGGCTAAAACATAATTATGTTTACAACACGATTTTGAAAAAAATAATTGAAAACTCCTTTTATTATTGATTGATGGAACTTAAAAATAATTGTTTCTACAAATCTAGGACAATCTTTATCTCTACTAAGCGACTTAGTTAGAATTTGAAAATTCCCTGACTTTCTCAGGTTTTCCAAAAAAAAATCAAATTTTTATTATCATTTAACACACACACACAAAAAAAAAAAAAAAAAACAATTAAGGGTCAGTTATTTCGGTTTTTTATTTTTTTTTTTTTTTTTTTTTTTTTAAGAAATACATAGAGCGGAGAATAAAATTTAGTGGAAATACACACGGATTAAATATTTTAAACCAAGGACTGTCTATTTTAGTTGTATTAAACTGTAACGATACTATAATAATTATTTAGCCATGAGTAAAGTAATAACAATTAAGGATGACCACTAGTAGGAAAATGAATTTATTTAATGAGGTATTATTTCAATGATGTAAATTGTTGCATTTTTTATTTTATTGCCATAAAAAAACTTGTAGAATTTCCAGGTTTTTCATATAATATTCTAAATTCCCAGACTTTTCCCTGACTAAATTTAAATTCCCTGAATTTTCCGAAAATTTCCAGGTTTCCAGAAAGAGTGAATAGCAACCCTGATAATGCAGTCCGTGTGTTTAGTACTTAGTATATAGTTCATTTGTTCGCAACTTTGAAAACATCTCGTTTTCGCGAATAAATTCAAAAACGCCGTATATCACGTTGATGATAATAATAATAATTACTCGCCACCGACCGTCGTCGTCCCCCGAGGCCATCCGTTGTCGTCAGTCGCTGCGCTCGTTCATTGTGTTTTCGCGTCCGTTTCCCGGCAAACGCGCCGCGACCGCAGCCGCTGCTGGCCCAACGAGCGGAGTGTGCGCGCGCGTCCGTCCGAAAATAGACGGACCGACCGCGTGGTGTGGGTGTTGGGTGTTGGGGGGGGGTGGAGAAGGGCGCAAGGGGAGGGCGACGTAATATACGTGTGCATTAATATCATTATATGCGTTGCGCCGAAGGAAAACGGTCGCGCAGCTGCGGTCTGGCCACGACGCGTGACCAATTTATGTAGAGTAATATACGGTTCGTCCCCGATAACGGAGGCGGCGGGTACATAGTACTACTACGTAGTAACGAGCATTATTATAATAAAATATATAAAGCACATAATAATATGTAGTATAGTAGCCGGTGGCTGAAGGCAAAGGGGGTATTGGTTTAACCTCTCCCTTTCATCCCGACCACCAATATGTGATCATGGCAATTTCCTGATCCTAATTTTCAAAAGACTTTTTTTTTTTCCACGGTCAAAAAACATATATATATATATAAATGATTGTGTGAATAATGATCTGTACGGAATATATTATTATGTATTATGGAGTTCAGGTTTTGAGGCAAATGCCTTTTTTCTTTTTTTGGTAAATTATAAAAAGACAATTTTCTCGTACGAAAATGTCTTTCGATTAATTTCCACGCCGATAGACGAACATAATTCTATGACTTTTTACTCTTCTTTGATATTTTATGCTAATTTAAAATTTATAACATTACCTTTGTACGTTTTCACGATAATAAGTTGTAAGAACTCGCAAAGATAATGGTAAACACGACGACACGATGAAGATAATTTATCAAAATACGTGGTTGTTAAGTCTTTTTAACACACAACAATTTAAAATATTGAAAAATAAATTATTTTCTTTTAACTGCCTTTCCTTTTTTTTCTTTTTAATTGCCTCGAAATCCGAACTCCGGTGATGTATAATACATATTTTTAATAGATGCCTAGTACGTCCTAATACGAAAATAATCGTTTTAATTTTGGTAACTAAGTAAATTCTGTAGTATTGTTAAAGGTAGGCACCTATACTATATTAAACTCTAAAGTTTATTGTTTACTCGTTTGTCATTGAAATAATTAGTATCAGCTTTTTAGCTATGGTATAATATTGTACGTTATGTGAGCCACTATGCTTTTTTAAATGTGGCACATAAGAATTTGTCGAGTCGATACAATTCATCAAAAATCGCGAACGGCCTATTCATTATAAGCAGTTTACTACTCTATTAAATGTATTTCTTTTGATATTGTAACAGATATTCACATTATTTGACTAATAACTGATTATTATAACGCTACATAACTACCTAAATACAATATAACATGATTTAGCCTATGACCCCATTTTCGAATAGTAAAACTGGACCAAAAGTTTCGTATTCTAAATCAGAAATGCATACTATTCATTTGATCGGTACTTATAAATAGTCTTATGAACTATTCGTAGAAATGCTTAAGAGAGAAATGCCTAAACTATTGAGTAAAAATGGTAAAACTTACTCAAAAATAAGCAATGCAAAAACATAGAATTATCACTGATATAAATGACAATGTGATTCATACTCAAAAACACTAGTTTTCACCCAAAAAATGTTTTTACTCTTTTCGCTCTCATTTTCACGGTTCCACATGTTCTTTTTTTGATGCGTTATAACTTATAAGTTTTATAAACGTTGAAAAGGTTGAAAATGTATACGTCGATGTATATGTCGACAGTAATTTTTCTTCACACTATTATAACATTGAGCATCACTCCACTCTACAGCAACGTTCGCTTCGCTCCCTTCGCAAAACTTCTCTCGCTTGCGTATACCCAAATAAAAACAGAAATATAATGTCGATACAGTTCAGTTGTGAACGTATTATTATATTTTTTATACAGAAGGATCTTAACGTATATGATAATGCGTGAATCATGTGATTGTTCGACCGTTACCGTCTGTACTCGTCCACGTATGTTTAATATTTTTTCGCTCTAAGGCGAGATCGGCTTGGCTTGTTTTCGCTTGGCTGCTCGCATCCGTATGTTAGTAGTCATATATCGTTTGGAGATGATATTGGAAAATTAAAAAAAAAATAAATAAATAAAAATAAGAAAGAACGATTCGCCATCTACACCGACTTATTTGTCTCGAAAATCATATTACGACATACGTTCACCCGTGCGCACGGAGTATCTGGAGCATATATATATATATATATTATTCGTATCAAATATCTACCCAGTCTAAGTTCGTTCAGTGGGAAGATTCTTCGCACCATGTAACACAACTTGTTTTTTTTTTTTTTTTTTATCTTATATATCAAACTCACTTATTGTTCTATAAGAAACAAATTGTTAAAAAAAGAAATTTAACAAGACGGCAAATACACACACACACACACTTATACACGCATGACGTATAAAAATCGGCAAATTATATTTTACGATTATATGTAGTTAGAGTTAAAATAAATATTCTATAATTTTCAGCTTTATAAAGTAAACTACTAACTGTATCCTCGAAATTTTGGATTTTATTTTAATAAAAAAAAGTAATTAATGTAAAATCATTGCTTAGCTACTTTTAACTCGTTTCTAAGTAAAATTAAGGAACAAAATCTCCACACACGGGCTTAGCACAGTCGATGTTTCTCCCTTTACGAATTCAATAATTATTACATTTATTCTTATATCCACTGTAACCAGTAGCATCACCAGGGGGGTGTTGACCCCCCTCCCCGAAATGCATTCGTGATAAGTCATAGCAACTATTAAACAAGCAAAAACCACAAATTTAATATCTCTTGAAAATATGTTTATTGACCTCACCGCTGACTATGACCAAACTGTATGAACATTGCAGTGAGATAAAAAAAGAAAATAAACGATGCTTGGCGACAAAATAAATATATCTCACCACGCCTGTATGCTTTTATTAGTATACCTTTGGATATTTTAAGAAAACTTCATTACGCAACGTGGTAGATAAAAATCTATGTTCTGAAGAGAAAATCATTGTATTGACTGCCACACTGTCATATTAAAAATATATGTAAATAAAAAACTTTCTTGGTAAAACACTCGAGTCACCAGGTAAAATAGAATATGCATTTTTTTATGAAGTTATATTTGTCAATCCTATTTTCAACGACATAAAATATTAAAAACATTTTTATACCAATAAAACTGTGAAAATATATAGCTAATGAACACAAAACCTAAAAAGACATAATTGTTTTAATATAAATATATTATTTTATTTTATTTTGATACCAAAAATGTTACTGGGCCTCATCATTGAGAAAACTTGTGCGAAGGTCTAAATATATAAATTACAATATTTTCAATATTAATATTAGGAATAAATTTATTGCTTTATAGATTTATAACAGAAGACACTTATAGGCGTAGGACTTTTACTCGATTATTAATTTTTAGATAATGTGGCATATTATTAATTAGGTATTTATTATTTAATAAAATGTTCATAGTAATTAAGTAGTTGTTACACTTAGGTTGCTGATAACTATTAGAGGGGACTTGCCAAATCAGCACAAGTACACTTTTGTGTAGTATATTTACGACTTCTAAATGTTTTGTAAATTATTTACTTTAGGCGTAATATTTGTCAGTCAAAAAATGTTTATCATCTATATAGTGATTAAAAACGTAATACAATATGCTACAGAAATCCATTGCTAGGAGACGACACATTAGTACAGTAATTATTCAACATCTATTCACGTATTCGCCGAATAGGTACTCCGTACCTCACGCGAAAAATCGTACACGCTCGACATTCGCATCGGTTTCAATGTGACGTAATATCGTACACCGCGAGACTTTTCCAATGCGCGTTGAATTAATCCGTTTTATAATTTAATTACAAACGTTGACACTACGCGCGCGTATAAAATGTAATGTAAATTGAATTTTCATGTGAAATTTGGCACAAAGCACGTGCCAATTTTATTTCACGACAATGCGTACCTCCTATTCATTTCAAATATTAATTATACTCTGCCTCTGTCGTCCATACAATATTTAAATAATTGCATGTTTTCAAAAGGTTAAATTCGTATTTAAAGCCAATCAACGAAAATCCCCGTCGAAATGCACGCACTGCAATCGATACCGACTTTAACCATAACTCAATACGAAACTAGGACATTTCCTTTACCCGTGATCCGAGACGATTTCCTCGCGTGGAGAATTAAAAACCCAAAATAAAAATTTATAAAATATTAATATATATATATATATATATATATATATATTACTCTTTGTTCTCTTCGTATTTTTTACAAGTCAACACTTTTGGATTTTGGATAAAACATAAATACCTATATCTATTTATTAGGTACCTGCCAATTTATATATTTTTATT
This sequence comes from Stegophylla sp. TES_Ste_2020, assembly GCA_025469315.1. Classification (NCBI taxonomy): domain Eukaryota; kingdom Metazoa; phylum Arthropoda; class Insecta; order Hemiptera; family Aphididae; genus Stegophylla; species Stegophylla sp. TES_Ste_2020. Next base: position 3,896 of record JAIPRM010002334.1, on the reverse strand, counting down.
TATTTATCAATAATTTTGTTAAAATTTAGGAAAATCGATCCCGTATAAAAAAAAAAAGTTTTATAATTAATTATTGTCTTATTAGACATGCAAATACAACTTCTGAGCTCTAATCGTTACAATAATATATTGTTGTGTGCTGTATGAAGCCGATTCGAAATGACGCGCGAGTTGAAAATGTATTATAATCGTATGGTAAGATTCGATGACGCGGAAAAAAAGACGTAATACTATGGGCATTCTTCGCTCCTCGGTTGGGATACTCATGTGATGGGTGTATTGAATTTTAATGAAACGAAAAATAATTCTTTCAATAAGACTATTCAGTTTATTCGAGATAATTTACTTAAAAATTATAAAGTTTGTCATAAGATCAGAAAAAAACTATTAATCGAGAAAAGTAAAAAAATAAATGTTTTATTAGAAAAAAAAAAGTGTTTTTCACATTATAAAAATTTTCTTATACCGAAATATTTTTCATATTATTTTCTATTTGCATTTAAATTTTCATAAATTCTCGATTAGAAAAAGATTGATAATATAATCTGATTCAATACTGACAGATTGAATCACAAAATTAATTTAAAACGTGTTTCGTAAAACGATTTTAAAATGAATTTTACTTTGTCGTAGACAGTGAGATATTATTTTAATTTATTTATTAGTTTATTATTTAATTAAGTTTTACACCATAATTTATTACAGTTTATACCATCATAATTTATTAATGTTTTAGTATTGTTTTATATTTCGTTGATTAACAATGTAATTTTTGTTGAAAGAAATATTATATATTCTAATAATTTATATAGTTTAATAATTATCGAAAAATCATCATCTTAGATACTGTATCTTGTATACATCGATATTTTTTTGGTCTATCTTGCCCAAACGATGCCTACATATTATTATCAATCGGATAATATCATTATAATTTATACGTACAACACACCCGGAAATGTGAGAAAATCGACACACAGACGAACCATACAATAAGTGTACTGTATCAGGTACTGTAAAAAGTACACCAACTCACTAGTCTTAGCGCACATTGCACCGACTGATTTATGAAGACAAACAGCAACCTGTTCCTTACTGAAGATAACTAGGACTTGAGCAAGGGGCAACTAAATGATAAACCAACTTGGATGTCCGACTATAAGCTATTATTTTTAGTTACCAAAAACCTTTTTGCATTTATTTATTCGTTTGAATATCTACTTTTTATATTTATTATTTGTTTAATTACTTGTACACTATTTGATTATTTATCTATTTGTTTATTTTGTTATGCCGTTCCCCCCATATACTAATATATCCGGGGAGTGGACGATAAAATTAAATTTCAATAAAGAATTAATGTAAATCGAAACTCATTCAAAATGTGATGCAGCGTTCTTTTCTTTCCATTGAAGCGTTTGTCTCCTTGTCCGTACGCAGCAACAATATAGCGCTTCGCGACTGGCGAGGAAATAATAATTTCTGTTGGCTTTTACGGTTCGTTATATTATTATAGCCAGAGATGTTCGGCCATAAATCACATGAATGCTCGGGCAGATATGGTTTATGAGTATGAGAGGAAAAAAAAAAATTGAAAAACGGTCAACGCTAAAGAGAAATGAGATCGGTGTGAAATTGATTGACAAAAAAAAAAAAAAAAAAAAACCCCGAAGACAGGAGGATATGTCGATTATAATCTGAAGATAATGCCTGGTACACAATGGCCGGTGTACGGTGTGATGGTGTAATGAGAGTAGAAAAAACGGGATGCAAATAATTTAACACGGCGTGTGTGTTGATCGAATAATAGAATGGGAGGACAAATTAATAATAAGAATGTTTTCGTGTCTGAGATTCGCGACTGTGTGCGAAACATAAATATATTTTATTAGCGAACGAATTAACAATATCAAACCGAGTCGCGTCAAAACACTGAAATATTATTATGTATCCGCTACAGCAGTGAGCCGAGACGACAAAATCCTTACAAATCGGTACTATAATAATAATTGTTCGCAATGACTTTGAAACGAGTACGCGGATATAATAATAAGTTATTAATAAAAAGCGTCGTCTGACAATAAAAAGGCCTCAGCTAATAATTTTTCAAGACAAAATTTCAAGTTTTAAAGAATAGACGTATAGAACGAGTATTGCCTTTTTTTTTTTTTTTTATAAGTTAACCACGAAGTTTCTGTCTTAATTCGGCTTACAGATACTCAGAATTAAAAGATTGTAAATTGTACAAACATATAAATAATTTTCTTTGAAACAAACGGAATAGAACCTTTTATTGAAAGTGAATTATTGTTTCATAGAAAAAACGTTCCATCTTTTTGGTGAAAAACATATTTTAAAAAACGAAAAAGTTTTATATCAAAAATGGCATTTATAGTAATTTGAACAATAAAATTACTGACATAATATTCTTGTGTTGATAATAAGAAATGCCACGAATTTCAAAAATTAGACGCGAGCCGTTGAAAAAGTTATTGTTTTTAGATGCTATACGTAGGTTTTATAGAAACACTATACACGGTTAACAGTAAAATAAACTTATCAATTAACAAAAAAATTATCTTGAATTATCGTGTTGTTCGTTATATATCTAACTAATAGGTTATACTAAATATTTATAGTTTAAATTTTGAAATAATTATAATTGTTGTATTAGTGGTATTTTGTTTTATTTTTGTATTATTAGTAATTTTTAAAATGTGTTATTTTAGAAAGTACAAAATTATCTAAAATATATCTACTGACTAACTTTCAATAAATTTAAAACTTTGTATATAAACATATTACTATTGTTCTAGGTTAATTTAAATATATGGCGTACATAACTCATTGAAATTTCAAACATTTCACACCTGACAAAGTGTATAATTCCGTACTATGTATATAACATAATATTCACAAATGTTATATTATTACAGTAAGAAGTGTGTTATGATTATTTAAAAAAAAAAAAAAAAATCGTTATTTTATTGATATCACTTAACACGGGTGTATTTTAGTATGTACCTATGTACCTTTACAAATCACTAAAAAGAAAAAAAATTAACGCTATCCTCAAACAGTAATTTTGAAAAGGTTCTATCCGTGCAGTGCATGCTTTGAAAAGGTTCTCCCTGGAGAACTTTTTCAATGCATAATATTATTTTCTCTGACACTTACATATTTATTCATCAGTACAAAATTATTGGTTTGACCTATAGCCATCAAAATCTAATTAAATTTAAGAGCACTACTTTGTCTCACACCTTATAATCTTTAAAATAATTTCAATAGCATTTGGTGTCAAAATATGGATTTTTAAATTCTAAAATGCTTATCCTGATCAATTTAATAACAGTGACCCAGAATCAATTTTGTTTACACTTAATATACACTTTTATTTTATTTATTATGCGGTCAGTTTTATTATATAGTGCTTATAATTAAAAAAAATAAAAAACTATCTTTTAATGAGAAAACAAAGATTTACAAAAAAAATTTATAAATTTTTTTTCACATTTTACAAATTTTCTTAAGCCAACACATTTCTCATTCTATTATGTATCCATATTTAAATTTTCATAAAGTTTAGATTAAAAAAGAGATAGTTTCCAAGTCTTTTTGTCAAATTTTTGAAAATTACTCCCGAATATAGAGAAAACTATTGAAGATTTCGAAAAATTACTTCTCAATAGTACCGTTTAAAGATATATCGTGATTCAAAAAGTTGCTGGTTGAAACTTTTCATCAAGTATTTCTATACGACGTACACATAAAAAAAGCGGACATACTTCGCACGATGGGTGTACTTCGCACGATGGGTGTACTTCGCACGACAGGTGGTATTCTCTTGACGGGCGTATTATATTTTAAAGAAACGATAAATCATTTCTTCAGTA
>JAIPRM010002333.1:0-31078 GCA_025469315.1 Stegophylla sp. TES_Ste_2020 | reverse complement strand
AAAATAAATTTTCAATTTTACGAAAATGCCGGTAACTGCATATTTTGCCGTTTTTCGTTAATTTTTCGACATATTTTCACCGCGCTTGGAAAAAGTATTGAGAAATTGGAAAAATGACCTCTTTAAACTACCATCTGGCTGTGATTCCGGTTCTATAAAGATACTGATCGAAACTTTCGGACAAGTATTTCTATACGAAAAAGTGTTTACAGAAAGAAAAAATAAACATAGTTGTAAAAACACTAGCTTCTTCACTTCGTTCGGAATCTAAAAAATATTTAATGCTTACACGTAGTCGTCGTGCAATAATAAATATGTTTTCGTCATCATTACTCTCTATTACAATAATATAATAATAATGATTTTCGTGCGGTTGTCCGTTATTTCGATACACTCGTCGTCGTGTCGCAATATAATAACAATAATAATATCTTATAGTTTAACGTTTACCCTCGAAACAACAATACGCGTTTCGCGAACGACGAAAATACGCTTTGCACGAACACTATCCGAAGCTTTTTTTATATATATTGTTTATGCAATTGTCGATTGAAAGTTTCGACTGACGGCCATCGGACATGACGTATATTGTTTTACGCTTGTCGCAAAACGATTCGCGTAAATTATATAAAATGCTCTTACGTGTGCTAGTATGTGTGCGTGTGTGTGTGTGCGTGTGTGTGTGTGTGTGTGTGTGTGTGTGTGTGTGTGTGTACCCAAGTAATGGCATACATTTACGTACATGAAACTTCCGTTTGGAACGATTTAGTCGAGAGTGGATGTTATTGGATTTGTCTCCTTAAAAAACACTCGTGCGACGTGTGCGCGCTTTATTTGTGTAATTTTTTTCTTTTTTTTTTTTTTTCTATACGTACATATCAAACGGGTAATGATTACAGTGCCGTAGCTTGAAATAGACGGGCCCCAGTGCAAATTAAATCTGTGGGCCCCTTATTTTACAGTATTATTTACTTCAAACATATAAAAAAGCAAAACATTTCAGTTGAACTCAAAAATATCTGCATTTTCATGTTTTTACAGAATCAAAGAAAAAATTGCTGGATCAGATACAAATCTGAATTACACCTATTTAAATCCAATTCCAATTTTTATTTCGCATATTTCCAGGTTGTATTATTTATCAGCATTTTTTTTTTTTTTTAAATTTTCGTTTATACTGAAATACATTAGGTCATTAGGACAATTAGGATGAACATTTTGGGGAAGGAGACAAATACCTAAACACGTTTAGGTATTTGTTTGATTTATATCTCTCTTCTCGAATGCATTCTTCTTATGCAACTTCCAAAAAATATTGGGGGAGGGGGATTTTAAGTAATAAGTATGGGCCCCATACAAGAACTTGATGAGTGGGGGCACCCTGGTGCAATGAACCGCTCGCATCGCGGTTTCTACGGTACTGGTAATGAAGGGGAGACGGTGAATTTATATTTTAATTCAGACGGTATTCGATAAATGTGTGACTTTATAAGCAGCAGTTAATGTTTGGCGCTGCTCGCTGTGTTACACGGTGTGTACGCCGCGTTGTGTTGTTTATTTATTTCTCTTTCGGAGGAAAACTATTGCACAGAATTCAGTTCGAACGCGTTTAGTTCACTCGTATATTATATCAACGACGAAGTTACAAAATATTATCGTCCCATATACTTTTCGAATTTATTTCCCGTCATTAACATCTGTGTGTTGTTCGTGTCAGGAGAACTACAACAGGGGAATAATAATAAATAGTTATTTCTTTCCGATTATTCGTCGTCGACTTTTTAATTTTGATTTTTCCGCACGGGGAGTTATGACGTCGTCTGTTATTATTATTACGTCGTCGTCGTGTAGGTAATAATATTGTATTGTTACGACCGTTTATATTATTTTGTAAACATTTTCCGACGGCTATTATAATAAACGTATTTGTGAAATACCATTTTTTTTTTTTTTTCATGTTCGTGTTACACATACATAATATTCAAATATACATATAGCATTATTATAATAGCTAATAATCTATTAATCACACAAAATTGCCAATATAGTTTGTATTATACGCTCAGAGACGTCATTATTTTAATCGGGAAAGATCATGCGAATTCTAGCGATAAACGGTGTCGTTAATCTGATTTGTTATTTTTCTGAACAACCATTAAGCGCATTACTGTTAGTAAGAATGAACCATTTTTATTACAGTAGTACCATATCGTACGTTAGCAATTAATACTAATTAATAATATCACAACGTCGGCAGATGTCGGGAACGTTGACACACGCGTTAAGACCCGAATAACGGTATCCGAATTAATAATATTATGTTGATTGGAAATATTTTAAAAGCAAATAAGTTCATTCAAGATTACGAAATATCATGATGGCTATGGTAATTTTATAAATTGGATCACAATCACTGTGTCGCGATACGATAATGTTTAGAACTGTCGAAGGAAAAGATCATTATCATTAATTTTTTCTTATTTTATTTATAAAAATTACGCCCGGTAAACCAAAGAGTATATTATTATATTATTGCTTAAATGTAATTAAATACTTTACAGTAGTATTTCAGTAAATAATTATAAATATTATAATATATATTAATCTTAAATAGTTATAATATAGAAAACTATGAAGAAAGAGAGAGAGAGAGAAAGAGAGAGAGAGAGAGAGAGAGAGAGAGAGAGAGAGAGAGTGAGTACGCTAAGATATAAAACAATAATAATAACAACAAATAATAAGAACAAAATATCGAACTATAAAAGTGGAAATCATAATTACCTAAAGAATGACAGAAGGATAACATTCGATTGATTGGTGCATTTTGACTATAGTTTAGATGGCGGTAATCAAATTGGAAAGTAGGTCGGTTTCTAATCGAATGAGATGGTACATTGAAATTTATTTTAGATAGTATTTCTGGGCAGTTTACGTTATTGTTTAGTAATTTAAATATAAATGATATGTCATTAAATAAATGACGTTTAACTAGACTATTAAGACCGCGTGAGATAATAGTGGTATTATTTTCAATAGTAGATGCAACTGTTTTGAAAGCCATGAATTCTAAAAAACTACTTCTGAATATTTTTTTTTTATAAACAGAATGTTCAATTGTTGCTATTTTATTCTAAAACAGGACGAACTAAAGAAAAATATAGTACTTTTAAACATATAGTGGATTAGAAAACTCCCAATAATTTCGTTTTAGAAACCCTAACATTTTCCTAGCTTTTTTTTATATATCATATACAAATGGTCGTTAAATAAAAGTTTACGAGATAAGATAATACCCAAATCTTTTATCCATGAAACTATATTAAAAGGGATTTTATTTATTGTATAATTTGATAATATAAATGTTTTTTACGCCGGGTAAAAGAGATTTTACAGCATTTGTCTACATTTATTTTAAGCATATTTTTGTTAAACTAAACGTAGAATCTGTCAATGTCACTTTGGAGTAGTAGAAGACAATCATTGAAAATCATGTTTCTTTTTTTGACTATTGTTGCGTTAGAATTTAAAAAGTAAAAACAAACTGTTTCAATTTATTATTGTTTTATATTATTAATGTTATTGACTTCGATAAACCTAACCAGTAGTAATATATCACAGTAAGTGTGATTATATACTACGCTGCAAACCATATAAGGTATCATTAATTGCTATAGGATTAAAATATGATTAATAATGGAAGTCGAAGTAAACTTGTACCTATATCATACACGAGTAAGCTAGTATATAATATTCAATCCTTAAAATAATTATTATCGAGTGTTCTGAAGTAATTAAAACGTAAAGAAATGTGACATTCTTTGTGAAATTTTTTATAAATACAGTAAACTGAAAAACATGCAGAGAATCGTTTGGTAACATAAATGGTTGATCGTAATTCAAATTTAAAAATGTATTAAGTTTAAAATAAAAAAAAAAAAAAAACAATATATTTTTCGTTATTTTTGATACAACTGTTAAAAATGGAGAAAAATGATATCCTTTTGTTGGCATATTTACCATATTTACCAAAAACATGAATTGAACATGCTGATCCGAGTATGTTTTCGATTTGAAAAGTGATTTCAGAAAAAAATTAAATGAATAAACATCATTGCAGAAAAATCACTAGATCCTTGAGCTTTGTTTAAAATCAAAAAGTAAAATAGAATTTCGCGAGCGACGATATTTTTGTTATTTTAAGTTATACATTCAATTGTATTATGCCGCGTCTCGTGTACACTGTGTACATTGATTGGTACTCCAGATATAGTAGTATATGATCTATTTGAATTATTGAAACTTATGTTTATTAAATTTATGACTTTGTGTTTATCTGAAAGCCATTAAATAACTTTACTCCTTGTTGTATATATTTCGCATGCAGCACATACAGAATAATTTTAACATATTATATACATATTTTATAGGTTGAAATAATATTATTGTAAAATATTAATATTATTTGCCGTAATCAAAGCGAAACTAATTATTGCATTATGGTAATATGCATAATATTATACGTAGTAGTATTATAGGTATTACTCTCGAAATCTCTTAAAATGACTCTCTCTCTCTCTCGATATTCTTCAATGTTTAATACAAGTATCTGCGGTAATCTCCTTCACGTATTATTCGGCAGACTTTCTCCGTCTCTACTCTCAAGCGTAGCTTTATTCGTTCTTTAAAATTCGCATAATAATAATATACGTTCATCTTTATTCTCCCGCTCGTTCTTATTCCACCGATTTCGAAATTATCATAAAGCTTAATATTATTAACTTTTTTTTTTTTTATGTCTTATGCCATCTGCTTCCACCTTTTTTTTTTTAAATTTTCGTTATTTTTATTTCGTTAATGACTATTGTGCATTATTTTGGATAGAAACCATTTCCACTGTAATTTGGTCGGAATGTATTGTCAATAGTTACAGATGTATTATAAGAACGTGTTGTTACGTGCTATTAGAAAATGGAATATTACTATAATATGCATTGTTATTTTTTTTTTATGTTGAAAAATAAAGTGATTATAGGTTATAATATTTTGTCGACTTTCTCGATTACATTGTTTCGATAATGATATAATAACCATGAAAACAGTACATTACACTATGATTTCAAATATAATGTAAAAAAATAAGGATATAAAAACAAAATAACGGCAAAAATAAATTGTATTGGTTAAATACTTAATTTAATAATTAAAATTATTTAAATTGGAAATAATAAAAATAAAAATTAACGAGAAAGTAGAGGAATTTTCAAGGTTACTTTTAAAATCGGTTGACTAGTTCTTGAGATAATATTTTTTTAGAATGATAAAATGAATAAAGGTAATTTCTTTTGTTGATATTGGTAATATTATGATTCAAAGACAACATATACTTAATTCAAAAGAAAAGAGAGACTAGTGAGTAAAAGAAGTTGACCGAGTATGAGGGAGAGAAAAAGGGGGTGAGAGTTTTTCTTATCCCATTAAAAAAAATTTAAATGTGAAAACAATTATCTTACACACGGGCAAAGCCAAGTTATTCAGCTATAGAAGTATTAAATGAGACAATTATTCATTTATATTTATTCAATATTACAGAAAAAACGAAAACGAATCTAAACTTAAATTAACTGTTATTTCTCATTCAAAATAAAAAAAGAAATTTGGAAAGAGGATGCTCAAAATCACTGGCAACTCCGGGTAATTTAGAAATTAGAAAGAATTACATTTTCGTTTAAAACTACTCGGGGGCGAAGCTGGATAATTTAGCTAGTGTATATATATATATATATATAATGTGTCTAGGGTCTGTTATTATATCTTTTCCAAGATGAACAAGTGGGAAAAACTTTTCATTGTTTTGGTTTTAATTACCAACTCAAAACGTTTGCTAGATAAAATTATTTAACTAGCGTTTGTTGATCGTTAAAACCCGTTACTTACCTTACCTAATCGTTCACCGTTATTTATTCGGTAAAAAAATTAGAAACTTGAGTCTCAAAATGATGTGTAATTTTTTATAATAATTGTAAAAAACAAGTGCCATCTAAAAAATCATATTATGTGCAATTATTAAAATATTGCGTTTTCTTTTCAGGACTGATAATAAAATGTTGGACTTATTATCTTGCTGGTCTTCCAAAATAATAAATTAGGTATATAATCAAACTTAGATTTATGTAAGTGTAGGATACACGCAAACTTGGTTCTAGAATGCTGGGGTTCTCTACCATTTCGGAGTCTATGGTATAATTTCCCCGGAGTTGATGTATACTAAAAATGTATATTATTAATATACTGAATCATATTATTGAAGAAATGATTTATCGTTTCTTTCAAATTCATTAAAACCACCAAGAGTATTTGTCTCGAGGAGCGAAGAATACCCGGCTTTCTTGTCTATATTTTACTTCGCTTTACTTAACTTAACTTATCATTTTATATATATATATATATTATTAAAAAAATAAAAAATATTTCTCTTCTAATTTCTAAATCAATTTATCTAATTTTCAATTAAAACTGAATTCAAATTATATTTGGCCCTAAAATAAAAGGTCAAAAAAGGTTAATATTGGCACCCTCTCGTTATGAACTGAAATGGCACCCCTGTATTCTCTTAGCGAGCACATGAAATATACCCGGTATGACGTAAGGTTATTGTCTCGCGTAAACTCCGAGAGGGGCGATCACCATGGATGCGAGTGGTTCTTTGCGTGTTGAGGGTGATGACATGCGAACTAATTGCCTCCGCTGAGCGGTGACGTAGGGAGAATATGCGAGAGGGAAAACACTGTCTCAACGGCCGCAGCCTGAACGGGTCATATTCGGAGAAGAAATACATCAATTGACGGTCGTTGGACATTATATACGTTTTTACATAGCTCTTTGATTTGAAAATTTTCATCCGTGATGTGTTCGTCATGCCGTTCACGTTATTCTCTTGTATAGTTACCGAGTTTGTCAGTGGCGAAGTATAATAAACCGTATGGAATAGTGAATACTAATTGAAAAAACAAATAAAAAAAAAAATATTATAATAATTATTTTAATACGAAACTATAAATAATTTTAATTCAGTAATAAAGTATACGTCTTAATAGGGAGTGGAGAAAGTTAAACGGACGATTTGAAAAATATATTTTCTCGATAGTAATTTAACACGACGAACGTTTACTGAATATGACGTATTGTAATTTTAAAATAACATTCATTTAGTAAACATGGAATAGTAGAGTGGTAAAAAACGCGTGATGTGACAAAATCGTTTTACAAAAATAACGACATATATTTATATTTTTTTGTATCTTTACATTAAAATTGTCGTATTTATTTTGTTTGTCATGCAACCCTTAATATTTTAAGAACTACTTTTTTATCCTAAAAATGTAAAACCATTTGGGTCGCGATAGGTTTTTGAAGAAAAATTTGGGTCGTGGTCCTAAGAAGATTGAGAATCTCTGTTCTATAGTGTAGTTCGGTGTTTTTTTTATTTTCTTTTGTCACGTAAAGGTAGAATACGTGTACAATGTACATATCTTACACGTAGTTAAAGACAGAACTTTCAACGTCCGCGTGGAGTTTTCGATTTAGGCGCGATGTACTCACTTCTCGTCGTTCTCGCACTATTTCTGAGAGATAAGTTTTTTTTTTTTTTTTTTTTTTTTTTTTATTGAAGCATTCGCCAGAAAGTTTCATTTGAATGTAATGGATTTTTTCCAGCGGAATCAAAAAAAAAAAAAATACGCGAGTTCGAAGCAAGTGAACAACGGTTTCAAAATCACTTTTCAACTTACAATCAGTAAGTTTCGTCGGAATTGGGATACGTATCAAACGTGTTACGTTTTAAAGCTTTTCTTAATCCCCGTTAACGCTATAAAACGCGACTTGTACTCCGCCCGCGTGTATATGCCCTGCTGCGGTACGCCGCCGCCGCCGCCACGTCGTAGTTTGTTAGAGTGTCAGAATTCAGATTTTTATCCGCTGATGCCCCCCGCCGCCTCTCCTCTCCGGGGCCGTTTCATCTCGTCGTCGTTCGTTTTGTCGATTTTTTTTTTATTTTTGTTCTCCACAAATAAAAATGAAAATCCGCGGTGAATCATTAACGACGCGGATGAAAATGGCCGCGCGCGCGCGATAAGCCTCCAGTTTGTAACTCGCTAAACCGATGGCGCCACCGGATTATATTATTGCATTTGTTGTATATATTATTATTATACACGTTAACGGGAATGCCGGTGGGCAGGGCTACGCGGGCAAGTTGCCCGAATTCAAAAGCGCGCCTTTGTGACTGTGCAAAGGTCGTCGTCGGTGGCGGCGTACGGAGCGTAGCTCTGCGTATAACGTTATCAAAAGAGGAGTCGGCGGGGGACGAGCAGCAGCTGCCAACAAAAATGCGCCGACCGGGGACTTCGCAATCGCGTCGTCAACTTTTCCGCCAAAATCTACTTTTTTCCATTTTACCCGCCACTGCGAATTTCAGGTTTTCACATTTTTTTGGTAACCCTTTTGACTAAGAAAACATATTATTATCTAGAGCAGTGGCGTATTTAGTTTTTTGGCGCGCCCGTAGACGAAATTATTATGAAATAACAGACCATTTTGTGCGCTTACAGATTATAATATTATCAGCATAACGTTGCGAAATATAATACTATTTCTTTGGGGTTACTCGAGAGTTTATCAATAATAATTACCGATTATCAAACACCGAAATTTCTTCATATTGCGCAGCAAGCCGAGGGATCTAATATGGATTTGAATCGAGCGCGAAGAATCGAACGATGTGTGCGAAGCGACGCTCAAATTCAAAACAATGCGAAGTGATAATGTCGAATTTTTAAACATAATATTCAAATTTACCTATGAATGACGATTTATTTTAATTATTTTAACAAATTAATTGTATCTATATTGTATATATATATATACCACTCACTCATAAAGTCCTCGACAAAACAATTATTTACGTCCTCCGGATTTAGAAATAATAAGCCGTGTACCGACGACGGCGGGTTAATTACGAAACACTATACTCACGTGGTCTATATGTTTTAATTATTACAGTTTTATCGAAATTTAAAAATTTGATAAATTCGTAGTGGCGGAAAACGGAAATCTATAATCACAAAGTGGCGGTAAACGGAAAGGTCACTTTTGGTAGAAAATGGTGACGCTCGGAAAAATGACGAGTAGTCCGTATATCCGAGTCGATTAACTGTATAAATAATAATATAACGTGAGGCGCAGAGCCATACCGTTAAGATTTGGCGCCCAGGGCAAAATTAAAAGTATTCGCCCTCTATTTTATTCATTATTATGCATTTCATTCCTATTTAATTGATTTTTTTTTTTTACAACGTAGGTATTTTGAACATTGATTTGACAAAAATCAAAAGCTCAAATTACAATAGTAATTATCATAGAAAATAATTATTAAAGAATTAATAAAAATCACAAATTTAACATAGAATGTAATATAATAATTTGTATATAACATACTACGAGTAAGTAGGGTTATTCTGGTCATTTTTGACTATCGCTTATCGCACCCCGCGTGCTCGACGAGTAGTAGATTTGAGATTTACTTTTGGCGCCCCTTTAAACCAAGCTCCTGGGGTGCTTGCCAAAAAATCAAGGCGGAAAAATACGTGTGTGTGTGTGTAAATTATATATCATGACGTGTAATCATCGAGGTCCGATAAAATATTGCGAACCGAGGAGGACCACGACGGGCGACGTACAACACACGAGAAGGAATTCGGAAAATTGCTCTCTGTACACGTCGTCGGAGTTCCGCTTTTCTTCCCGGCGCGCGTCTAACACAATAAGCCGGGCGGACTCGTGTTTACGAGCTCGTATTTCGAAATACCGACTGGATTCCGCGCGTGACGATAAATAACGTTTTGCGCTCGGAACGGCCGTCTCCAAGCCGTGTGCAATTATTCGAGTAACGCTTTACGCGAGCGTCTCAAACGCACGTCGATATATGCGCAGACGTGTATTACGTATATAGGTACGAACGCGGAGAATTTTCGTTATTTTCGTTTTTTTTTTTTTTTCTAATTACGTGATTCGTTTTCCATTAAATTAACAAAATATTAACCCCTCGCCTTTTTTCACTCGTGTCAAATACACTACATTCCACACTGGAAAGTGATTTTTAAAATGCAATACCAATCCACCAACTGAAATCTTACCGAATGCTTTACAAAAAAACAAAAAAAAAAACAGCATTTCACATACCTACTTAACTCCTATAGGATGAATCTATGTACAGTGCATTAATTCCGAGGAATTCGATTTTATCATTAATTCGCATGTTGCTGTATTTTTGCAAAACAAGAAATATTTTCTTCGACGCAAGTGCTAGGTTAACAGCAAAGCTTAAACAGTAATTGAAGGGCTCCGTGCAACAACGAGACAAGTCCACTTTTTTTTCGAAATTCACTTTTTGGTATTATCGTATACAGATTTTTTTTCTTTACATTTCTATGCGACAACAAGACAAGTCAAATGAATATTTATGGAGTTATAGAGTAAAATAGATTTTGTCTGGTTTATAATATTATGGGAAAAAACAAGATAAGTCCGGACTTGTCTGATTTTTGCTTATCTATGGACTTATCTTGGTTTTGGGCTTGTCTTGGTTTTCGAAAAATGTATTACAATTAACGAACAAAAAACCAAGCATATGTTTCATAATTTCAAGTTATTTTAGAAGTTCAAAAATGTATCTAAAATTGAAATCAATTTTACTCAACTAGTAACATGAAATTAAAGATACTTATGTCGAATTTTCAAATAAAAATATAAATTTTTAAAGTTTTGGTGAAATAAAACTCCTGAATAATTTCAAAATATGGACTTATCTCGTTGTTGCACGGAGCCCTTCAGTTACTGTACTTCATTCCACAAACCATATGCCAGGAAGAAAATATAAAAACATATTTCTCAAACATTGAATTTCCAGGAGCATTGATATATCCCTCAATAGCGAATAGTATTAAATGTATACGTACACGACGACAAACTGCGTATAAACATATTATTTTTTATCGAATCGAGCGAGATTTGAGGATTAAGCACAAAAGGCGTGTTGTGTGTACACATTCTGTACACGAGATTTTTATATTTGTGTGACTTTCATTATAGTCGACTATAATGTTTTGGTGATATATAATATGCACGTGGACACACACACAAAAAAAAAAAAACCCTCTGTCGATTCTGTGGCCTACGTGACACTGACGCGTCCGAGTTTTTGAAATTTACTTGTTCAGCGATTTCGACGGCTCTTCGGACGCACGAGCGGCGCCCACGGTGACAATCACTGGTCAGTCGCGTTTTTTTTTTTCGGTACAATACAGATCGTCTTTAGGAGAACCGTATCGAGCATCTTTTTCTATAATAACATAAGTATTTTTATGTATTGTTAGTTGTGTTTAATTGTAAGTGTTTTAAAATATTTCTAGTGTTTTTAATTCATCACTCTATTGACACGCGGGTTTTCAAAACTACAAGGCTTCCACCTCTTTGGAAAAGAAAACGCATTCGTAATCAAAAATAAAGGCACTCAGAGTGTTTCAAAAAAAAATAGAAAAAGAAAACGAACACATACGCCCGCGCTACAAGTTCCGCACCAAGTGAGATGTTTTAAAAATGATATTAGATATATTATGCATATTAGGGTGATTTTTTCGGTGATGAAACAGTCTGATATTTTAGCATAGGACCAAAAAAAAAAAAAAGAAAAGATTCTACCAAAATTTCGGTTACTCAGAGGTGAACGGCGTAAAAATCCTATAGAGCACACTAATACAAAACCATATTCTAAAGTAATAATTATCGCATTTGGTCCAACGGTAGACTGATGTTCGCTTTAAATACGCGGATAAAAAGTAATTATTTTTTTATGAAACAACAGATAAAAACGTGATTTAATCAGATAATTACAATACCAACGGCTGATGTTATTATGAAATAAACAATACATTTTCGTATTTTATTTTTCGAGCTCGGAGGTGCTTACTTTAAATCGTAATAAAATGCCCCCGAGTTTTCGCCCTAATTGCACCGCTGATTTTAGTGAATAATATTTTCAATGTCGTCAGTTTTTCTGTATATTTTATTTACAATAATATGTTATCTAAATCTAATCAGCGGACAACAGTGTCCCAGTATAAAATTACAATAGACTGTAATTAATACAGACGAGATTTTTTACCTATGAATAATAATCATGAATCTAATAAAAATATTCAAAATTTTTACTTCTTTTAGATACTGAATGAAATGAAGAAGCTAGTGTTTTTACAATGATGTTTATTATTTTATTTTTATTTTTTTTTTTATTTTTTTTTTCTGTGTACAACTTTTTGTATAGAAATACTTGTCCAAAAGTTTTGATCAATTACTTTCTGAAACTGAATTTGCCTCTAGATTGTACTTTAAAGAGGTCATTTTTTGAATTTCTCAATTCTTCAATTTTTTTTTTGGAAAAAACTACCCAAAATTTGCCAAAAACGACTCAGAAACCATCATTTTTTGATTCGAATTTTATGAAAATTTAAAAATAGATAGAAAATCCTATAAAAAAGATTTTGGCGCAAGAAAATTTTGAAAATGTCAAAAAAAATTTTGGACATTTTTTGAAAATTTTTTTTTTTCTTATATTACTAATTTCCTTCGTTCAGAATCGTTTTACTGAAGAAATGATTTATCGTTTCTTTAAGTATCAAGAGAATACCACCCGTCGTGCGAAGTATGTCCGGCTTTTTTTTTTTTGTGTTGGATCAAAATCCAATAGATTCAAAATCTAAACGAGGGATATTTATAATTTTGTGTGCGGCCCGCGGGATTAGAATTTATTTCCAAAGTGGCCCGCAAGATCATTTTGAGTTGGACACCCCTGGACTATACACGTTTGACTTACGAAAAATATTCGAAACCGCCGCCGCCGCCGTCGTTATTCGTACCTGGTATAATAATATCACGCCACCGTCGCCGCCGACGTGTCCGCGGGGACGAACAGTGCGAACAACGTAATCACGCGTGCACATTATTTATTACCGTCGTCGTATATTATATTATTATATAAAGTTATAGTGTACCAGTGCTGCAGCGTGCGAGGATGGATGTCTTATCTGTTACTGTACACGATAATATATTATTATCATAGCCGGGGACTGCAGTTGTGTGAACATTTTTTGGTCGGTGGTTAAAGTATTATGAAATATTACCCGTCCGAAAAAATTTAGTTCCCTCACCAACCATAAAATAATTTTTAAAAACTTTATCATATCATTTTTTTTATACTGTGTCATATTTATGTTACCCCTAGTACGTACATGATAATTATCAAATAATATTTTTATTATTACAATGTTATGACCTATTTTAATTCTTAACCATACATCAAATTGCATTTAAAATTAACACATTTTAAGTCGAGGCTTATTTATCCGATTGCTTTAGCTTTGAAAAACTTCTCTCTTACTTTTCCTTATTTTTTTCAATCGACATTTTTATAAAATTTGTAATTTTTCGTCGGCAAAAAAAATTAGTTCACCAAAATATTCGCAATGTAATTCTATAACAATTATAAAGATCGACCAAATCAATTTTGTTTTAAATGCGCCTTTAAGTGAATAATTATTTTATTTAAAACTAATGAATTCGACGTTGATTTATAATTTTCGAGATTTTTTCAGGTTTATTAGACATTATAATATGTATGTGAGGTAATTTTAAATTGTCAGAATTCAAAATTTTATGAAATAAACACGATAAATTTCAAATATTTTCAAAGTTCTACACATAGTTAAAAAATTGGACAAATGTTTTTAAATTTTTTAGAAATTACTTTTATTATTTTTCGGTAAAAGTTTCAAGTTTCTAGCTCCATAGTTTTTGAATTTATGTTGCAAAACAAAATTCGATTTTATAAGAAATTAGGTTATAGCATATTTTACCATTTTTCGTCAATTTTTGTTTTTTTACAGTTTGCTCTTACGCTTCGAAAAATAATTGGTCTCTCTAAAATACCACACCATTAAGGTGTGTTTCCCGGTCTAAAAAGTTGCTTCGTGAAATGTCGGAACAAGTATTTCTGAATTTTCCTGCAGCAGGTGAAAAAGAAATAATGAACGCTCAGAATCTAAAAACCCTCTAGAAAATAAGAAATGTCTTCCGTCTATTCGGGGGAGGCAAAAATTGCTTAATTCACCGTCGCAACGGCCGTACGCGAAGCGGTGTCAGGAGAGTGTATAAATAAATATTCGGCGGTCGTCTCCAGCCGCAGTAACCCGATGAAAGACGCATGCAGAGAGGGTGCGCGAGTACAACTACACACGTCGCGTATAAAAGACGTCTCCCCCGAGACCGTAAACGTGCGGTATATATTATAACAACCACATGACGTTTTGAAAAAAAAAAAAAAATAAAAATAAAGTAATCGAAGGCATTCTCACTGGGATCCGAAACTGCGGCCTAAGCGCGGCGCGAACGTGCGCGCGAAACCGACAGAATTTCCGTCCGAATTCTCACGTATCGAAACTACTTCGCGCGTACTTCTCGCAATGGTGCCGAACGTGTTGGCGAAAACGATATACGTTTTTTTCAAAATCGATAAACGTAATGAAAATTATAAATTCCAGCCAAGGCGCGCGCTTCTCATGTCTGCACACGATTAAAATTTAAAAAATTATATGACTGGTGTGAGGTATTGTCGGGCGTCTGTATTGATTTTAATGTTCTAGGCTTCTAGCAATATCGCTATGTTGGAACCTCATTGCATTGGCGCAACTAAGAAAGCATTTTTTTTTTTTTTTTGGGTGGGAGGGTTAATATGTTTATTTGATATAGCCCCCCCCAAAAGGTATTAACCCAGTGGCGTAGCGTGAGGGGTGCGGGAGGGGCGGTCCGCCCCGTGTGGCATTTTTTTGAGGAATGTAAAAAAAAGAAGTTGTTTCACCTTATTAGTGCTAATTTAGAAAGCAGCGAACAAAAAAAAAAAAAAGTGTGTACTTAACACCTCGGGTGGGATACTCTTGATACTTTTGACGGGTGTATTGAATTTTAAAGAACCATTTTTAGTAATTGGTGAAAGCTTCAAGTTTCCAGCTACATTATTTTTGAATTTATGTTAAAAGTAAATGTTAAATTTTACGGAAATTCCGTTAATTGAATATTTTGCAGTTTTTTGGCAATTTTTCGACAGGTTTTCGATGTTTTTTTCAAAAAGTATTGATAAATTGGAACAATGACTTCTTTAAAGTACCATCTGGATGTGTTTCGGGATCTATAGAGATACTGATCGAAACTTTTGGACAAGTATTTCTATACGAAAAAGTGTTTCCAGAGAGAGAAAAAGAATAAAAATAAATAAACGTCATTGTAAAATCATAAACTTCTTCACTCCGTTTAGAATCTAAAACATCTTTTGAAATTTAAGCACATTGAAGCAGAAAACAAAACAAAAAAAAAAAGCCGGACATACTTCGCACGATGGGTGTTCTCCGCACGACGGGTGGAATTCTCTTGACGGGTGTATTGAATTTTATAGAAACGATAAATCATTTCTTCAATAAAACGATTCTGAACGAGGGAAGTTAATAATATAAATAATAAATGAGAAAAAAAAATGTGTTAGAAAAATGTCCAAAATTTTTTTTTCAAATCTGATCTCTGCTTCGGTTGGCTAAATTACAACCTACGCCACTGCCATTTACCTCGTGTAATTTTCAAAAAATCTATGGGGCCATGAGTAGTTTCGAGGTGGTTTAGCCCCCTCAAGGACCCCACTCCCTAATTGCGCCCTAATGCACTTCATCCGAAGTGGCGGCGATCGCGCGTTCCTTTCGCGCGAAACGCGTTTTTGGTCAACGCATAAAAATACAACATCCAATACATGGGTAATATTATTATTATAAAATATTATAAATAACACGGTGTCGCGTGATGCGCGTTTGTGAGTGATTTCACGTGCGCGTTATCGCCGCCCAGTCGTCCGCAGCAGCAGCAGCAGCTGTCAACCGCACACGTTTACACAATATTATAATTTCCGGACGCGTCGAGAATAAAAATCGCACGTCGGACGTCTTTTTCTTTTTTTTCTACCGCCTCGAACGCTTTCTACACACCGTGCACCCTTTATACACCACCAATATATTATTATTTATATAATAATATGTCTGTTGCGTGTGTATAGAGGCGTACGCGTGTGTATGCGGCGATTAATCATAATATAATATTATATTGCACGCGCACACTACTGCGGCAGCTGCAGCTGTCAGTGCGGACCGCGCGCGTGTCTAAATATTCGTCTTTCATCCGTCGTCGTCGTCATCGTCATCGACGGACGGGCTCATCGATTTTATGTGTTTTTAGTGCGCATATTTCCATATAATTCGGAGTTTTCTATGTTTGCTATTTCTTGTAGATATTTAACTAAAACACAGTATTTGTGAAAGAGTTTTTCACCGTTCACAAGTGATTGCCAAACTTAAGACGTCATAAAAAATTATTGGAAAATCCACAGGATCGTTTTAAATTATTCGCGTTTTTTTTTTATACCTGTTTCCCCTGTT
Source organism: Stegophylla sp. TES_Ste_2020 (assembly GCA_025469315.1). Classification (NCBI taxonomy): domain Eukaryota; kingdom Metazoa; phylum Arthropoda; class Insecta; order Hemiptera; family Aphididae; genus Stegophylla; species Stegophylla sp. TES_Ste_2020. The sequence continues at coordinate 14,498 of JAIPRM010002333.1, read as the reverse complement.
GAAAAATTCTAAACATTCCATTATTCTTATGTTATATTAATGTATTCAAGCGTGTGCGTACACGGCTCACTTCACGAGACACTGTTTTGCAGTATTTTCTAGAAACACGTCAGACTTAGTGATGGAATAAAATCGTTCGAATTTTAAAGTCACTTCAAAATACCACGTACATTCGTGTATATATATATATATACACACTCACACATACACTTATACCATTGTACGTCAAATGAAATGGATTTACTGTGGCACCATCGTCTTTATTTTGTTTCCGTTTCGTCAAGCATCCGTTTTTAATGCATTGGTTGTAGCCTACAATTTATTGTACAGTAGACATAATAATAAAGTAGTACAGTATCGTGAGCATGGAGCCCATTCGAAGGCAGCACCAATACATTAAATTTATATTTTTTTACAAATAAAATTGAAATATCACTTATGAGTTATAGCATATTTGCAAAAACGTAAAAAGTCATTATTTTTAAGCGTAAAAATTATCTCTCAGTCGTGCATACGAATCTCAATCAATTTATCAGTTTAATACAACTGCAAAATCAGTTTTATATTGTTGTATTTCGGTGTTTTCACTGTAATATGGTGAAATCATATTTCCCCCCCCCCCGTTGCGCTTATTCGCATATTCGAAATAAAAATTTAAGTTCAAGACACTAGACGAATAATTATTGAAACTAAGGGAGTTCATATTTTAACAGAACCATTAATCGGTAATTTATGATTTAATATTTTTAGAAAACGATCATATTTAATAATGTGCGTTCCGATACTCTTAGGATAATTTACATAAGGACATGGCAAATAAAACAATAATATTAAACATGGCTGCTTTTAATGGTTTTATTTTGTTTTCTGTTTTGGTTACCGAACCCAGTTGTTGAACATTTAATTACTAGTTACCTATAATGAGAACCAACAACCAAAATATGTGACTAGAATGTAAAACCTTTCTAAATTGATAACAATTTGAGTATCAAATAAAAGTCCATACAAATCAAAAATATTTAAGTTTTACTAATTATCATGTGCTAGATGTAACCCATTTACTTTTGTCGTCTGTTTTAAGAATAGTCAGCAGAACTAACGAATTTCTGTTATGGTTTTGCATTTAAAGTGGGTTTTATTATAAACTTCAGTTAAATAATAAAAAAAAATGAAAAAACAAAACTTTTTATTATTAATCAGTTTATGGAAAAACAGGTTCCAAGCCTTAACCGGTTAAAATGTATATCGTACACGTGACTACGTTAATGCTGAGCAGCTAAAAGACTAAATTGATAGAAACCAATAAAATGAATCATTGCATTTTTAGGTATACTGTGATTTGGATCCGTTGTTGGAGATTAGAAGCTTGAAAACGACGAGTGTTCAACGGTTAATGAGTGCAATATAATATACTGTTGGAAGACCGAAGAAGAATCAGTTGCTCGCGTCACGTAGCAAACAAAAAAAAAAAAAAAAAAAAAAAGAAAGCCTCAACTGGAAAACCTGTTCGCTAGAAAGAAAACCCGAAACATGGCGTATAAAGTTACGAGTCACCCTTCGTCCAGAGAAGGTCATCGTACACGAGCAACCACGGATATGTACATATTATAATTATTATTATATATCGAGTGTTTCGAAAGTTCTTTTTAAAATAATTATGTATTGAAATTTATTATTCCTTAATTCCATAATAAACGGATTAGTATTCATATCCATTCATAGGGTGGTAAAAGATATTGTGGGGGGGGGGCAGTAGCTCCACTATAATATGAATAATTACACATAGATTAAAAAAAAAAAAAAAAAAAAAAAAACGATTTGTGAGGTATTGCAAAGTCAGTTGCTGTAAACTACTAAAACGTTTTTTTTTTTAACAATTTAATAATAAACAAAGAATTAAAATAGACAAAAATTTTAAGATAATTTTATCTGACTCTAAATATAAGTAATTAAATTTAGCCTTCAATATAATATTCCTATCATTTATTTTTATCAATTCAAATCATCAAACTTTTTTTAATTGGTATTCGTGTAAGTATCTAATTTTATAAAACTAATGAATTCCGTTAAATGTTAATTTTAAACAGTTATAAAATGAAATTCTAATTACGATTTTCGAGATTTCATCATTACTATTGGTAATACATATTTATATGTTGGAATTACACTTTTTGGATATTAAGAATTTAAAATTTTATGAATTAAAAACTATCAAAAAACCAAAAATTACCATCAAAGTTTTATACTAACCTCAATATGGGTTAAATGATTTAGAAATTTTTATGAAATATAAACGTGATTATTTTTAGTGTCTAGTTGGTAAAAGTTAAAAATTTCTCTATAAGTTTTGAAATTATGTTAAATACATTTTATGAAAATTCAGGTTACGGTACATTTTATCATTTTATGTCAAAGAGTGGAAAATATTAAAGAGAAGAAAAAGTTTTAGAAAAAATATCCAAAATTTTTTTTTCACATTTTCTAAATTTTTTTTGAGCTAAAATATTTCTCATGTTATTATCTATCTATGTTTAAATTTTCATAAAGTTTGGATCGAAAAATGATGATTTCCGAGTCTTTTTTGTTCAATTTTGGGTAGTCCCCCACCAAATAAATAAATAAATAATAAAAAATGAAGCATTGAGAAATTTAAAAAATGGCCTCTCTAAAGTACCAACTAGAGGCGAATTCGGTTTTAATAAGTTGCTGATTGAGACTTTTGGATGAGTATTTCGATACGAAAAAGTGTTTACAGAAAAAGAAGAAAAATAATAAATAAATACAAACATCATTGTAAAATCACTAACTTCTTCACTTTGTTTAGCATCTAAAATAATAAATAATATAAAAATAAAATTATTTGGTATTCAAGAATACTTTGATTGTATTAAAATTAATTTTAGCTTAATTACTTTATCGTTTTTTTTTTGTTTTAGTTCCGTTTATTTGCAGTTACATTTCGATTGATTTTAATTCAATAAATGAAATCTATTAAAATATATTCTTTGTTCCTAAACACTAAGTGAAATGTATTTTTGCTAAATAATAATAATTGGACTGATTCAAATGAACGTGTTGATATGAATTCATAATTTTCCAAACACTGAATATGATTACATAATATTAATATACATATATCAAAAGCGTTTCCGTTGGCATTTATTGTTTGTTTAGAATGAGACGGAAAAAGACAGTCTGGAAATGTTTAGGCGTCTTTGGTGAAACGACCGCTCGGAATGGTAGGACACCTTTACTGGAGGAATGCGATATGCCGAAATACATTGCTTTTGACGCGAAAAAATCAACAATACAGGTGAGAAGTTATGCATTTACAATGTGTAATTAATTAAAAGGAAACAGTAGTAGGCAAACCTATTGGTATAAAATATGACATAAGATTTATCGATTTAAGAGGAATGTAGCGTGAGTTTTGTTGTTTTCGTCCATCTGACCCACAACACGTCACTATTGTTCGAAAAAAATACCCCGGAAATAAGACCCTGAAATCTAAAATCTAAGATTGATATGTATTAAGTACTTTAACCGTAGGCGACAACTGAGGGAGACTGAGTTGCACCCTTTTCCACCAAAAAACTCTTAGGGGGGTAAAAGTATATTTTTGTCCCCTTAAAACCTTATTAACTACAAAATTTGTTCGTTCTTTTAAATAAATATTCCATTTCATAATACGTACTAGCGTGGAAAAGGTTTGATTTTATTAATTTGTAATTATTTATTATTGATCACTTAATGAAAGTATAATATAATAGTTAAATGATATAAGGTAACCTAATTAATTAACTATTTATATTATAGGTTCCTAATTAACCAAAAAACACTATTTTTCTTAATATTTACATTTGAATATTATTTCAAAAACTAATCGTTCAAATTTTGATTTTCAATACATCAAAATTCTCAGAAAAATAATCTGAATAAAATTCTGCAGTTAAAATAGAGGGTTGTCTTTTGAAAAACAAAATAAAATCAAAAACTAACAAAAAATGAGAAATTTCCGAAATTTTTAGAATGCTTAACTCAAAATTGATCAAATCTTTTTGAAATTTGTATGATATGTTTTCGTGACCATTTTTAGTAGTCGGTGAAAGTTTCAAGTCCCTAGCTGCATTATTTTTGAAGTAATGTTAAAAAGCAACTTTTAATTTTACGAACATTTTAGTAATTATTGCATATTTGCCGTTTTTTGTTAATTTTTAACAGATTTTCCACGTTTTTGGAAAAAGTATTGAGAAATTTGAAAAATGACCTGTTTAAAGTACCATCAGGATGTGATTCTGTATCTGTAGAGTTACTGATCGAAACTTTTCGGCAAGTATTTCTATACGAGAAAGTGTTTATAGAAAGAGAAAAAAAAAATAAACATTATTGTAAAATCCATTAGCTTCTTCACTCCATTCTGAATCTAATATAAGATAATATTATGCAAATTAAAGCTATATAAGTACTTACATATTGTAATAATATATAATTTATAAAATTTAATTACTTATAATAATTTTTTATAAATAGGGATTTCCCCCCCCTAGAGTCCATTGAACTTATACTATCATATTAATAGAAAAATATTTTCAAATGCACGGCATATGGTTTTTGTATAAGATCACCTGGCAGAAGTTCTACGACCATTTAAACAAATCAAAATACTGAAATACCTTTAATTTGTTCGTGATACGAAATCTTACTAAAAGAATAAGTTGTGTTTTTGAAAATATTATTTCCCCAAATTCAATGATACTTTAACCCCTACGTTTAACATAAACGTTACATTTCATGTTTATACGTAGCGTAGATTCGCTATACTACACGTTGAACTGGTGACTAAGACAACCGAACTTAGACTGACGTCCTCTGAAAATTTGGTAATTAATTATTATTACATAAAATATATATTAAATACCTCGGAATTTCAGATAATACACAAGAATCAAAATCAAGAACTACACGGTTATCCTGCAATCACAAATGATGTGCCACTGGTATTCGTTAATAACAAGCTATCATTCATAACAGATTGTATGGATTCACTTCATTTTTACATGGAAGAAAAGTAAATATCTCTTGTTCGCGAGATTTTTATTTGTCATTTATGTCAAGTCATTGTTTTTTTTTCCTGAAATGCCTTTGAGTTTCTTTATTTATATACACCCAAAATTCTTTATAAATATATTTGGCAACTGTTTAATACATTTCACATACTAGATATTAAATATAATATGCATTATGCGTTGATGTAGTCGTACTTCCAATGAAATGATTGCTACGTTTAGTCAAAATTTTTAAACTAAGGTCTTAGTAACATTGTTTCACATGTTTAAGACACACTTCTTCTTGGAGTAGTCAAATAAATGGACGGCCAATGGATTTACATGGTGATCTCAGTGAAGTGCCGAATGTCAGTGGTTGCATGTCAGGCTGCAGCATTGATTATAAAATGTATTTCATAATCAATGATTATACTTACTTATACGACCCCACAGTTGAATTCCATAAGACGTTTAAAATTGGTTTTATAATAGTTATACAAACAATAGGCGTTAATTTTCGATAATTAACTCGGAGTGTGATCCGCGACTAACCAATACGATTACCACATTTTCTGACGCGAACGGGATGTTTCCAACTTACAAGAGAGTTTAGATGCATTCTAAGATATTTAGTTTAATTTTCTCGTGCGATTGGTGCTTTCGATTTGATTTGATGTTGCGTGAATTCGGTGTTCTTTTAGGGTTAAAGTTGTGAAATACTTCTTTGGAAGCTAGAAGCGGTGAGATGTTGAATAAACATTTTGGCTTTTTTCTCGTTCACCGCGTACGGGTCAAGTGTGGGGTGGTTAATATGGACACGTGTAAATATTTTTTTAGAATGTTTGTTAAATGTTCATAGAAAAGAACTCATTTATTTATTAACACCGCAGTCCCTCGACGAACGCGGTTACTCAGATATTAGGTTGCATATATTCGATAACCACGTAACTTCAGAATGGTTTACGCGTTGTAAAGCGGGTTTCTGAATAATAAAGAACTACCTATGTTCATTTTTTATTTTTTAAAAGATTTTCTAATTCTTGTTTACGCTGTCCACAACCAGATCACGATCATATACTTCATACCAGGCACGTACACAAAATAAATTTTCGGGGGGTGTTCGTAATAAAATAGTAGTATTATAAGTACAATGTACATATATAAAATGACTGAACAACGCTGCAATTATGAAATTTCGTGGAGGGTTTGAACCCCTAAAACCCCCCCCTTGTATACGTGCCTGCTTCATACATTATGCGAATCAATCAGTTTGAATATGACCCACTTAAAATATTGTTTCCATATAAACATTTATTATCGGCATGAGAGGCGGCGGTTTTCATTGTAAACATTGATAAAATAATTATCGAAACAACACTATTCAGTGAACTACAAAGCGCTATAATACGTGAAGCTCGTCCCAAGTGCATAACGCGATTATAATATTAATTGGTAGTTGAAAAATGTTTTAAAAAGAAATATTTATATATATATATAAATATAAATATAAAGGTGTTATGTCCCAAAGTTACAAAATATTATCAGCTGTTTTTTTACTTTAACGTAATTCTCGCAAAAACGTTATCTTATATTCAATTTGTGAATTCAGACTTTTAAGTATACTTTTTTCTTCGAGCCTATACAATAAAAATATATTTATAAAATACTTTTAAGTATTGATACTTGATTTTCAAGTCGATTTTTTTTTTTTTTAAGGTCCACCCAAATCTTTTTTGAATTTGATTTCGAAAATATAACTTTGAAAGTAAAGATAGACATTAAAGTGGCAGACAAAAGTTTAGATGTTCCATATGACGAAGACCTTCATCTCAAACTTGATATCCTGTAAGTATTTGGAAAAGGTGAAAAAAGCTTTTTTAATTTTTACTCTCCAGTCACTTTTGTGGGAAGGGTCATCGATTTTCGTAAAATTTTAGTATGTCGATGAAAAGTAACTTGTGAATTTTTTCAGATTTTTAAGAGCCGCTAGGTTCAAAAACTAGCCCTCAGAATGTCTAAAATTGGCCCTTTTAGCTTTATTTGCAACCTATCATTTATCTGGAAGCCATGTCGACAGATTTTAATTCTGCAACTCTCATTTTTTTTATTTTTTATTTTTTTATTGTTTTCATAAAAAATTCAAACAGCTAAGTTGTATGGCCTATTTTTGGGTACTGTGATAGATTACCATGGGAATTTTGAAATTTTGATAATTTTCAAACGATTTCCAAAATCGAACCGTTCAATAAAAATACTTTCAACATGTCTCATTTAATAGAAGTTTAAAAATCCTGTCTAAATAAGACCTGTTGAAAGTATTTTTGTTCAACGGTTCCATTTTGGGAACCATTTGAAAACCACATAAATTTCGAAATTCCTGTCTATCACAGTCGCCCCAAAAAAGGTCCTTCAACATAGCTATTTGAAATTCTTTTATGAAAACAAGGCACCAAAAAAATATTACTAATAATAATAAAAATAAGAGATGCATAATCAAAAAAAAAAAATTGTTTCCAGATATGGTAAGTTGTAAATTAACCAAAAGGGCCTATTTCAGGCATTCTGTGAGTTTGTTCTCGGACCTCACGCTCCTCAAAAATCTGAAAATGGGTGAAAATAACTTTTTTTACCAGTACAAAAACATACTGAAATTTGGCTGAAATAACTCACAGAAGTAACTGGAAGATAAATATATTGCTCATATAATATGAATTTGCCATTATTATCATTTGTAATTATTTGTTGGAATATAAACTTGCAGAAAATTATATGAACTTAAACATAATCCTGGACATCGCGGAAATGATCGAATACGCGATAAAAAAAGATGGCGATTAAAAGATTGGGAAGAAAAGAAGAAATTGTGGGAAATTCGTAGTATTAAAAACATCGAGACAAAAAATCAACAGTTGTAATAATCCTATTTATAGTAAAATTTAATTTAAATTAAATCAGTTTATGTGATAACAATAATTATTGTTGTAAAGGTTACTAAAAACTATAGTTGGGTTTACATTAAATTTAATGTATAATATACTATTATGTATTAGTTTTGATTCCTATATTATATTCTATGCGAAGCGAAGAAGCTAGTAATTTTGCAATGATGTTTATTTTCTATTTTTTTATTATTATTTTATTTTTTATGTGTACATATTTTCGTATAGAACTACTTGTCCAAAAGTTCCGACCAGCAAACTTTTGAAATTGGATTTGCCTCTAGATGGTACTTTAAAGAGATTATTTATAGAAAATTTCTTTGATGTTTTCTCAAAAATTGAGAAAAATAACGCATCATTTGATAAAATAAACTCGGAAATTATCATTTTTTAATCTAAACATCATGAAAATATAAACACAGATAGAAAATAAGATGAGAAATATTTTGGCACATGAAAATTTTGAATATGTAAAAAAAAAGTAAAGTCTTTTAAAGTAAATTAAAGTCTACTCTACTCTACTTTACTGTCTTTTTACATTACTTTACTTTTGTGTCACGAGCCACACACACTATTTTTAGTCACGCCACATATATTTATAATACTCTTTGCACAATTTTTTTCCATGCTAGCGAGCTGTAAAGTAATTTTACCACCTGCTGTACGGATATAGTAGTCACTTTTCACTGCATCTAACCCTATTGAAATTTAAGCTTTCTATGCAAATGTGGTAAAAAGATAGTTTTCGAAACTTTTTTTTGCAATTTTGTGCAGTATTCTTCAAATTTTGGAAATTTTGGAAAAATGACTTGCTTAAAGTACCATTTATAGGCAAATCTAGTTTCAAAATTTTGCTGGTCGAAATTGCTGACAAGAAATTCCATACAAAAAAGTGTATTTAGAAAAAAAAAAAAATTAATAAATATCATTGTAAAAACACTAGCTTCTTAGCTTCACTCAGAATCTAAAATAACATTTACAATAGCTATTCAGACACGTTATTGAAATAATTTTGTTGAGCATGTTATTTAGACGGACCAAATTTCCTGTTATTTTCAAAACTCTCAGTTACGAAAATTATCAAGATAAATTCAATACTCTATTGTACATGAACGAAATTGAAGTGAGTATGAAATCATAAATACTGTAGATCATTAAAAGTGCATTAATTATTAACTACAGAATTTAACTGAAAAATAAAACGTGTTCAGGCTATTCAAATAGTATGTCCGGCCTAAATGGTCATACACATTACATCACACTAGCGAGCTACACAATTTGAATTAAATATTATTGTAGGCTTTTTGTACGACTTTTTAAATAGTTTGTATTAATTTTTTTAACGATACCTTCTTAATTTATATCATCCAGATTTTTCCTGGTAATCATGAAAATATATATTAATAATTCCAGATCAACATTGCTCTTCAAACATATGCTCAAAAAAGAGTACAATTTGAGAAGAAAGATGAATATCTGGTTTTAAAAATACCAAATCTTTCTGAACGACGACCTTCACTGATTCCTTACGACTTTATCGTAATTGAACCATATAAACAAAAATCATCACGAAAGGGTATTTTAATTTTATTTCGATTAATTTTAGTTGACAATAATAAGTAAAAATCATGTTTGATGTTCACTAGGTGGTAACCTCGATCGGTATCAAGGCATAATACATAAAGTTTCTGCAAATGAAATACAGTTGATGTTTGATCCACATTTTCACAAAATCTGTGGTGTAAATAATGAATGGTACAAAGTAAATTTCTTTCACAATAGTTTGAATCTTCGTAAACAGCAAGACATTGTTCAATGCCATGGATTAGACGAGAAGTTCTTGTTTCCAAAATACCCTGTGGAATATAAGTCACCAAAAATGAGTGACACGACTACTACATCTGACACTGACACTGAAACCGCATACATAAAAATAAAAAGAAAAGGGAAAATTCGGTCCATTCGGCAAAAAGACATAAAAAATATCACATGGTGTAATGGTGATTTGAACGTGGAACAAAAAAGTGTCGTAATTAATATTCTTAAAGGCGAAGGAAGACCATTGCCGTATATTATTTACGGACCGCCCGGTACTGGTAAAACGATTACATTAGTAGAAAGCATCATTCAGACATACCGCGAATTCCCCGAAAACAAGTGAGTGTTTACCATTATCATTTGTTTTTTTTAACTTGTGCTTAACATGCGCAAATACATACACTAACTTTACCAGAGATGTATTTAAGGGGCGCAGGGGGACTTGTGGCCCGGACAGGATTTTTTTTAGAGGCGGGAAATTTTTTGACCATTTTGATATAATATATGATAGGTATTAGGTTGATAAAAAAAAAAAAAAAAAAAAAGAATTAAAGTAATAATTAAATTATTATTGTGGTTTCAGATATTAGCATAGATTATAGTATTATAATTATGATAAAATATTATATACATATAATTTATTATATTAATGATTTTATTTTTAATATTATTAATTTGACACCAGTTGAAATACTTAAAAAAATACTGAAAAGTATTACCATAAGTATTTCCAAATAAATTTGTACATTTTAAAAATCTCTTTATTAACATTACCAAGAGATGAATATCATTAATACTATACTTAAAATGTACACTTTGATCATAAAAAATAATTATCAAAATTTGTATTCATATACAGATATTGTGTTAATAATATTTCATAAATGCCTTAATTCTAACTGTTCTATAGAGAGGCCTTTTTCGGTCTTAATAAGAATCATGTGTTATCTGAGATCAAGGTTCACTGATGAAAGTGTAAAATATTTTGCTGTTTTAACTATACAGTCACATTTGAAAAAAAAATTGATTATTTTAATATTCATACATATTATACAGTAGAGCTTCGATAGTCCGGATAAATTCACACCTTGTCTCATCCGGATAACCGGAGGTCTTTCAAGAGTACCTACTCAAATGACCAAGACTCTTTTCTTTCCACCACCTTTAGTAATTATTTCACTTTAAATTTAAAAAAAATGTGAAATATCTACAATTACACAGTTTATTATTGCCAGTCTTTAAATAAAGATTATAAGTAATAAAAGTGACAAAAACGTTGTTATTGATAAAAAAATATTTCACATATTAATCGAGTTACAGGAATTCCAAGCAAATTACTTAATAAATTAATTTATGTGCCGTCCTGGTAGATTACCGCGTAGGTACACTGGAATATGGGTTGGGAAGTGGGCGATATTTTTTTTTCTTTCCTGGCGCACAAAATACCTAAATACGTCTGACCTTTACTCAACTTGCATTTTGTAGAATTTATTGTATCTAATTTAACTGTCTCCAGGTTATTGATTTGTGCTCCAACGAATACTTCTGTCTACTTGTTATTAAATAAATTAATAAAATTTGGTTCGTTCGAACCAATAGTCATGAAAAGAATAGTTAGTATTTCTTATAGTAATAATCCATTATATGACAATGATTATGGTGAATATACTATTTTAGCAGACTCTAAAAACTTGTATTCCGTTCGAAGTCCAGAGAAAAATGGTAAAAATACATTTTATTAAAAGATATTTTTATTATTACAACGGAATTGAAATTCTAAAACTTCAGTTTTTAAATTAACGTTTTATAGACTCTAAATCAATCAAGGAAAATGATTTACCTGAATTACGAATTCTTCTTACCACTGAATGCATGGCTAGTACACTTCGTAGAATGGGTTTCGTGAAAGGAAAATTCAGTCATATATTTATAGACGAAGCCGGACAGTCAATGGAACCAGATATATTATTTCCACTCTGTTTGTATTCTTATTTATCATTATAAACATTATCAGTGTTTTTAAATTTTTTCACAGCGTTTTTGGACGAGAATACGCAAGTTATATTGTCTGGAGATCCCAAGCAGTTAGGACCCGTTGTCATGTCAAAAGATGCTAAAGAATTGGGTTTGGGAACATCAATGTTGGCTCGTTTTATTAATATACCGAAATTATACAAAAGAGATCTTAAAAATTTTCCAGAACATAATGGTTATAATCCAAGACTTATAACGTGTCTGATTAAGAACTATCGATCTCTTCCTGAAATCGTTTACGTTTTCAGTTCTCTGTTTTATAACAACGTATTGGTGCCTACTGTATGTTAAATAATTTTAATACATACAAAACAAATTATGAAAATAGTATTTTACTTAATGTATAAATTATAGAAAACGCAAGAAAACGACGAGGAAAGGATATTTTTGAACAAATTGTACGAAAATCCTCATTGGATTCGCCTAGCTAGTGGTTGTAAAGGACCGGTGATTGTACATGGTGTGAATGGCAGTGAAAAACGAGACGAGAATAATCCTTCGTGGTATAATCCTCATGAAGTCTTGTACGTATTTTTGTACTTTGTTATATTATCAGAAGCGGGGATATCGGCTGACGATATCGGAATTATCACTCCATATCTTTCTCAAGTATGTATATTGTCTGCCATTTCAAATACACAATATACCGTATTTAATATTTTAATTTACATTCAGGTCGCTAAAATTAAATTACTACTAAAAAAGTACTATCCACATGCTGAAAAGCTACCCAAGGTGAGTTCAGTAGAATTGTTTCAAGGCCAAGAGAGGATGGTCATCATCATATCTCTAGTCAGAAGCCTGGCAGAAAAGGAAACCGACGACGACAAAGGTGGACATTTCAAATTTCTTGCCACTCAAGAACGTATAAACGTTGCGATATCCAGAGCGAAATCGTTGGTTGTTGTCATTGGAAATCCATCAACAATGAAGAACAATAAATGGGAGACAATATTATCGGATGCAAAAAAAAATAATAACTATCATGGTTGCAAGTTTTAGTTATCTTCTTAATAACCAATATCCATCGTTCTTTCCTAAGTTTTCAAAAATGTTTAGATTAAACTATTTTAAAACACTGCATGTATACTACGAGTATTATTAAAAGTTGATTTTGTTTTAAAAATTGAAAGTTCATGTATATTTATATTATATTCGAACTGAAATACGAACCTACTTCAAATTAACGGTGTGTTTGAGTAAAGTAAAGTAGAAAAAAAGAAGAAACATACTCCTCACCACAGATATCCTTTGCTCCTCGGGTCAGATATTCTAAGTGGGCGTGTAGAATTTTAAAGAAAGGATAAATCATTTCTTCAATTCAAGTCGATTCTGAACGAGGAAAATATAAAGAATATTATAAAGAACAATAATAGTCGTTAGGTACCTGTTAATTTTTTGCCCGCGATGCCGAAACTTTTCGAGTTCAGCAAAATGCAACTTCATAAAACATTTCGCCGGTGAAATTTAATCTTTCGGTCTGCAATACATATTATTTGTCCGACCATACGTATTCATACGTCTCTGCGTAACCTGTATTTTTAATGAAAATTTCTATTAGCCGCATTATGTGCGCTTACAAAGACGGATACTCTCTACGCTGCAGTATTACCCGGAAACTCACGAGGGGGATGTTAAAACACTGTTCCTCGCCCGCAACAGTGGCACGGCGGCGTAATAAAAATATTTATAATTCACCGTGGATTTCGCGCGCTATCCCCGTCTCCAGAACACGTCTTGTCAGTTAAAATTACTAGTCATTTTATTTTCCATTTTCTATTCTCCTTTACATTTTCTCTCTCTCTCTCTCTCTCCTTCTCTCTCTCTATTTCCATCGAGCGCGCGCGGTTGTGTTAACACGACCGTTCTAAATCGTATTGTGTATACATAGGGTTACTAGATTTCAAAATTGAAAATACGGGACAAACAAAAAATGAATTTTACCCCCCCCCTCCAACAGTTGGTTCTTTTTTAAATGAAAATGTTTTTAAATAATTTCTATATTTAAGTTTAATAATTTTTGAATAATATTATTTCAACAGAATATGTTAATAAGAACGTACACTAAATAAAGTATAAACATGACATTTTTAAAAATGATAAAATAATGACAAAAAAAAAAAATGACTTTGTATTCTTTAGGCAATTGTCATTAGCCAATAGGAATGAAATTATAAAACAAATATCACATTAATTTTATAAAAATACGAGTATATATATTTTAAGTTTACAAAATTAATTGATTGTTGATCATGCAGGTCTATCATAATATTTATCAGAATTTAGAAGAATGGATATCTTTTATAATATTTATTGATATCCTAAGAGTCAAAGAGATTTATTGGTAATTTTTTGAAAAACGGGACATTTCAGTGTCCCGAAGAGATTTGTCGGGACAACGAGACTTCTAGCTAAAATACGGGACGTCTGGCAACCCTATGTATATTACACAATATTATTATTATTTTATTTTTTAGATTCTGAACAAAGTGAAGAAGCTAGTGTTTTTACAATGAAGTTTATTATTATTTTTTTTTTTTAATTTTTTTTTCTGTTAACACTTTTTCGTATAGAAATACTTGTCCAAAAGTTTCGATCAATAACTTTTTGAAACCCGATTCGCCTCTAGATTGTACTTTAGAGAGGTCATTTTTTGAATTTC
>JAIPRM010002332.1:0-22683 GCA_025469315.1 Stegophylla sp. TES_Ste_2020 | reverse complement strand
GTCGTTTTTGTCAAATTTTGGGTAGTTTTTTCCAAAAAAAATTTAAAAAATGACCTCTCTAAAGTACAATCTAGAGGCAAATCCGGTTTCAAAAAGTTATTGATCGAAACTTTTGGACAAGTATTTCTATACAAAAAGTTGAACGCAGAAAAAAAAAATAATAATAAACATCATTGTAAAAACACTAGCTTCTTCACTTCATTCAGAATCTAAAAATATATATTAAATAGTTTTTACTTAAACAATTTTCTAATAATAATATTATACTAACATGGAAACACAGTTCGTTGTTATTTTACCGGCCAATCGATAGCATAATAATCATTTCGGATTCACTGGGATGTGAACGATTAATGTGTCGCGGTACTTCTGAGCGCGTACGTTCTAAATCAAACAGCTAACGACCCTGAAAAATATAACCAATAACAATAATAAAAAAAATCGAAAAATGTGATTCGACGAAACGCGCGCTGTAAATAAATACAAACTGCCGCCGCGCCATTTGAAAACGTAATCGGTGACTTGACATCTATATTATTGCATAGGTCACACGGGGGCTGTTAGAATACGAGCGTGCGTTTTCCTTGGCTGAGCTGAAACTTTTCCCCCGTCTAACGCGATTCGAGACCGGTAAATCTTTGAATTGATCACTGTTTAACACTTGTTAAAACGTTTGAATTGAGTCCGCAAGTAAGATATCGATATGTTCTGTATGAAGTTATACATGTTTCCTCTCAAAATCTCGATATTGAACACGATTATAATTATTATTAACAAATCGTCAAATATTTCAAGCAAAATTAAATGTATTGTATTGTATATGGTATTCCAAACATAAATAAGAGTAAAATATTAAGTACAAAAATAAAGAAATTTACAAATTTTGCTTTTTAAAAATTATCATTCAATTTTTGTCTTTGGAATTTCAAAAATAAATAGACTGACCAAATTTATTATTTTTTTTTTTTTATCTATATTATACAATATAAACAAGAAGATATATATTTTCGGGTGTCCTCTTAGTCAACTTCATGGGTTAATTAACCATCAATTAAGCTGCAGTGATGAAATTGTAGTATCCTAAAAATATTTGTAGGACTTTAAACAATAATTTGTGTCGACGTCGGTGTCGTTTACACCCGAAGTCTAACTACAGTGTTATCAAATCGTATTCCATATTCTTTTTGCTCTTCTCCAGGTTTTTACCCCCAAAGAATCTATGTCCAGCCCTTTGGTGTTGCATCTGATATTCTGTCAAATAGTCGGTGACATGTTCAACAAGTTTCACTCGGTGCACGCCAGGATATCGGCCGACGAACGCGAAGAGATGTTAGACGTAAGTATATCATGTTACATTATTATTATTAATGTATTGTTTTCGTTTAATAAAAAATATGAAGAGAAAAAATGAAGTAATTAGATTCGATTGATAGTTGTTATAAGAGGATTGATATAGATTATGATGTGAAAGACCGTGCCAGGTAGATATTTCGAGACTAAGTTGGCAAACTCCGAATAGTCGGTAGCAAAGAAATGGGAAAAAGGAAGTTTTTTTTTTTTTAAGAAAAATCTCTGCAAAGGGTAAAAAAAATGTATGTTTTACTTTTGTCTTCGGGTTTCAGCTGTTGGATCGTTTCGGAGTGACGGCTAGTAATATGCAAACGGGCCACCACAAGGCCAGTACCAAACGTTCAATCGTCGAGTTGGCCCGCCAATGGCCGCTGTACTTTGCACGAATCTTCCCCGTCTCCGTAAGTATATACCTAACTATTTTTTTGTTACGACTCAGGCTTGGCCCGGGGGGGGGGGTTCAGAATTTGACGCTCTAAAATTTGGCTACACGCGTATGGTGCAGTTCTGTGCAAGTAATAAAAACGCAAACGATATCGATGAACTCTGGGACTTAAATCCATAGCACGAGGAGGAAGTAAATCTTTGAACTCTGACCTTATACAAAACCATATTTTTTAAATGGTACGTTTTTTACGATTTTCCGATTCCTTTGAAAAAGTCATTGATCTGTGCGGATTAGTCAGGTAAAATACAAAATTAACCACAACAGTTCTTATCAATTCAAAAACATCGAAAATAATATTGCAATAACACAAATAGTCTTTAAGTTTTAATGAAGGAATATGCGGTTACTGTATACACGTGGTAATCGGTATTACAGACCAACGCTGAAGCTTCTCGTTTTTATAAACCTTATCACGTCATCTCTAAGACATATCACTAACTTATTTAATTACAGTACTTTACAAATACATTTGAAGTATATTTAAAAAAAAAAATCCAGAATTATCTCACTGGTGAGGCAGTTTTGCTTACCCGGTATATACGTAATATACCAATCACGTATTCTTTAACAAATGTTTAACCTTAAAATCTTAAAATCTACAATTTTTCTATGCCATTTAATTTACTCTCGAACATATTAAGGGCATGGAAAATGTTTTTCGTATACGAAATCTACAGCTCACCGCACGCTATTAAATATAATTTTCAAAAAAAAAAAAAAAACAACAATAATGTATAGTCATTACGACTTCCGAGCTCTAATTGTTACAAAAGTAATTAATATATAATATATATTATGATATATTTTCGTGATAAAACATTACTGATGGTTAAACTCGTGTTATTGTTCTCACGGTGACTGATTGTTGTTGCAGTGCGGATATCAGCACAGAGAAGTAGAATTTTTGGCGATCACTCACGCGGGTCTTCATTTGTTGCGCAAGGAAGAAAACCAGTTTCAGATCATTGAAACCCTGACGTGAGTAACAGTACAATAATGGACAGTCGTGACGTTTACGTTTTAATTATTTGAATATTTACGAATACCGTCGCGATATTACCCACCTGCAGAGATGATAATATTGAAGTGTAAATTTGTTTTTCACGAATTTTCGCTCCTCAGATTCGAAGACATCGCGGACGTCTCGATGGGCAAGGCCGGTGGCTCCGTTCAATTGACCATAATGTCCGGCGAAACAATACCGTTCCATTCCAACAGGTCCAGGCAAATACACTCGATGATCAGCTCGTTCTGGAAAGACGCCGCACCCCTGGGACGTCTTCCGCGTCAAGTGGTAAATGCTTTTTTATATTGGATAAATCACGTTGATTCTCATTTGAATATCATATATATATATTTAGTTTACAAGTCATACATAGTTTTAAAATGATTTTTAACGATTTCAGGACGAGAAAATCCGTGCCGCCGAACACAAAGGTAAAAATAAATCCGAATTTTGTCCAATCATAAATCCGTAGTTCGACTATATAACACGCGTAAAATCATCGATTTTGTATTGTTTTCCAGGATGGCAACAAACCAACTCCAAATACTCCAAACCGAATTCGCTCTATAAACAGCGTGAATCGCCACCACCTGTTCACTATGTACGTAAATAAAAAAAAAAAAAAAATGGTTTTATGAATTTCGTTTTTAAATAATTGTTTATACGTTTACAGGCTGCGGACGACGGCAAACACTCGTTACTTCAGTTCGCAATGTACAATTTTAGACACAGCTCTGAGAAGTAATTATTAACATTAGATATGAGCGATATGATTTTTTCTCAATACCTAAAACAAACCATTTTCAAACGGTTGTTCCAAGAGCAGTATTTACATAAATTATTTTCAGGTTTGACATGCTCAAGTCTGCGAACGGCGAGATAAACGGTTCGCTGAAGGTGATACAAAACGCGAAAAAGAAGAACAGCGGCGGTGACGATTGGACGTGGAAGGAACAATTGGAAATGGTCAAGTACACCAATGTGCCAATATCCGAGTCGCTGTTGAAGCTGGACCCAGAACTGGACGCGCTGGCCGTCGAGTGCTTCGAGTGCATCATGAGGTACATGGACGATCTGCCCACCACGGCCGAGTTCACGGAGGTCAAATGCGTGTACACCATTCTCATGGTAACGTCGAGTTCACGTGGCACCACAGTGCATGTGATGTTTCGCTACGGCTGTTCTGACGTTTTCGATTGTTCCAGCACTGTCATAAATTCGAGAGTCTGAGAGACGAAGTCTACTGTCAGCTGATGAAGCAAACGACAAACAACAAGACGGAGACGTGCCAACGGGGCTGGCGCTTGCTCAGCATCGTCGCGGCGTATTTCACGTGCAGCGAAAACCCGAGGCCGTACCTGCTCAAGTACCTGGAAACCGCGGCGTACGACAAGAGGAGAGCTTTCCACGGTAAAAAAATTCTTGTAACTCATAAACGGACGCACTTACGCGTATGATTTAGGTTGATAGGTTTTTCCCCCGAGTCCTCATTTAGACACTTCTATTATGAACTTTTTATTATTTTAAACGTTTATGTTAGAATTTTTTCACCGTTTCATCAATAGATTTTGTTTTGTTTTTTTTTTTTTTTTTTTTTTTTTTTTTTTTTAATCGCCTCACGTATGACACCCTCACTCCATATTTGAATTGCTTCAAGGCACCACGGTTATGCTCATTCTCTTGCCTGGTCTATTAAATAGTGTTTTTCTAAAAATCTCTAGGATTTTCTAATGATATTTCCAAACTGGTTTTACAGATTGCCTTTTTTTTTCGTGTTCTGATTTATGATTTTCAAAAAACACTATCTAGGATCACTGAATTAAATGTACAAATGCTCTCCGACAACTACTTTTGTAAATGAAAATTTGGAGAAGTTTAGGAGGAAGTGGGTCTGCTCATTGTACCTATACCATAACCGTTTATTGAATTTATAATAACTATTAATTTAAAAATACTTTAATCCCCTCCTAGCATTCTTTAAATCTGAAATTTTTCTTCAGACATTAAAAAAAAAAAAATACAAATATTAAGTAACCTGCTTGAGTCATAATAAAATGTTTTCTTTACAAGCTTTTTTCTTTATTTCCTCTCCATCAGAACCGACACTTATTTTACGGTGAGAACTATGTTCTCAGTAAACAGTGAGGTATATAACCAACCGAGTACAAAATATACATTTTTTTTTTTTTTTTTTTTAATCATAGTAAACATTAAAAATGTTATGCAAAAATTATTGTCCTCTGTATGTCGAAACTCCGTTCAGAATCGTTTAATTGATGAAATGATTTGTCGCTTGTTTAAAATTTAAAACAACCATCAAATTACATCCGAGAAGCAAAGAATACCAGTAGTGCGATTATGTTAATGATAATATAATAATTAGACACTTAATGTTTCTAATGATTAGCAGCGGAAATCGGAGACTTAGTCCCCTGTTTAAAATTTTGGAAACTTACGCAGCCCCCAAACCTCGCTTACACGATTTCTGCCCATGTACACGTTGTTGATCGTGACTTTTGCGTTGTGTGTGTTTTCAGGCACGGCAAACGTGTGCCTGCAAAACTTGCGGAAGACGCTCAGGTATGGCGGCCGGAAGAACGTGCCCAGTGTAGAGGAGGTGACCGCGGTGTCGGCTGGTCGCAACTCCAAGCGCCAGCTGTACCGTTTGCCGGGTGGCAGCGAGACCGTGGTCAACACCAAGTCCACGACCGTAGTAGCTGATGTCATTGCCGCCATGTGCTCGCTGATCAACGTCAACGACCCCCTGGAAATGGAGGAGTTTTCGCTGTATTGCATCGTGGAAGGCGACGCGTTCACCATGCCCCTGGCCGCGGACGAATACATCCTGGACGTTACCACGGAGTTGCACAAGAACCAACAGGTACGGTGGTGAAAATAAGAGAAAGAAAAAAAAAAAATCAGAGTCACAGAAGACTACTTAAAACTTAGTCACTTTGAGCCGTTATTAATTTGATTATTAATCACGTTAGTCACCGCTTTTTGTTTCCAACCTTATTTTACGAGTGTTTGTAGTAGCAGAGCTCAGATTTTGAACATGTACAAAAGTGAAATTGCTTTTGTGAGGGCTGCACACCAAAATTGAATACCCATGTTGGAGGGAAGAGTGTGTTGGAAACATAATTCTGAAATGTTTATGCGTTTCATATTATTTTATTTGCAATGAAATAAAATTGTTGCCAAATTTGATACAAAATTAATTCATCACGATAATTTCCTCTTAGATTTTACCACAAATAATATAAATATTCATTATATACCGAATATTATGTATTCCAATAAAATGATTTTGATTTCGATTATTTAACGAACATATCTATCACTGTTTGCCTTGTTCGTAAACTGTTTCGGAACGTATTATGTATCGTTATTTCAGAGCCATTAGGGTAGATATTTATTTATTTATTATTTTTTTTTTTTTTATTATTAAATAACAAATACGTTTCTGTCCATTTGCACTGCTGGTTCGTTAATAGAAAGAATTAAAAAATGTTGTATTGGCGACATTCACGTTTTAACGCGCCTCCTTTGTATTTAGGTGTTTTATTTGATATTCTGCCGGTCCGTTTGGTACTTCCCGTTGCGACTAGACAGTCAGCTCTACGTCCAGGTGCTATTCAATCAGATTGCACCCGATTACCTGGAAGGTCTGCTGTTAGTTATACCGTTTGGACACATACCTCAAGAATTGTTGGTAAGTCAATTTCACTAAAAAAAAAAAAAAAAAAAAAAAAATGGTATTTTTAAGGATATACCTTTTTTTTATTATTATAATTATTTACTTACACAACAATCGTCACAACCCTAAGTAGTCATAGACACCAATTAGGTTGGGTTTTGCAAGTTCAGATATAATTTTTAAAATTCTTCTTACATAATGATCTTGTTTAGTGGAATCTGATAATTTAATATAAGTAATTAAATTAATATAAAACTAGAATTTTTTTTAGGTATATAACAAATTATTATTCCAGAATAATCCATATAATTAATACAATAATTTTTAGGAAAATCATCTATTAGTGTAGCTGATACTGAACGTTTTACATTTTAAATTAAATAAAAACGATATAGATAAGCATTTAGTCTAAAATAACGTAAAAATTACTCCCTCCCCTATCCCTATCCCTTTAGAGAACACGGTCCGAAACCTAAGTGAAATCGAAACGACCTCGAGTACACTAGACACATAATATTTAATTTAGTGCTTTTAATTGTTTGCCTTTACAGTTCGAAGTGTGCAGATTAGCTGCTCTACTGCATCGAGCAGCAGACATGGTTCAACCGCCGTCATTGAAAGAGACGAAATTCCTTTTGCCCAAGCCTGTTCTCATGCAAAACGAAGTGAATCCCCAACAATTGGTTCAGATGGTCCAAAATAATTGGCCGCAGATCGAATCGCTGCACAGCGTAGAAGCGAAAGCTCAGTTCTTAGGTACGTAATTGTAATTAAAAAAAAATATATATATTTCTAATTGGACACCTGTTATTTCACTCATTGTCGCGTATTGAGTTATTGTTTATAATACATATGACGAACGAATGTCTTAGACGCAAAAATAATTGTCGTTTTAATAATATTCATTAGCATTACGCAGAGTTTTAATTTTTCAAAATAATTAATTACTGCACTTCCCAGGCATATGTATATGTTTCTAATTATTTATAAAAAAAAAAAAAAAACAATTAAATTCACAGAGTAAATTGCGTCGAATTTAAGTGACGAAAATAGGTATTTGTAATTTTAGAAACATTGTAGTTGGGTTTTTTTAAAAATAAATTTAACAGTCAAATTAAATAATTAAATTTCTTTAGAATATCAAAAAAACATATGAATTGTTCTAGGCAATAGATACTCCGAGTGCAGTTCGGTGTTCATATTATCTTCGAAAGTTTACCACCGGTTTTTAGAGTGAAATATTTAGAAAATAAACCACTGGAAAGAGAGGGCTTATACGTTTTCGGTGCATAACAAATAAATATCAGTTGAACACCGTTCTCCGGGGTAAAGATATCACAGCAACAAAATGTCGTTTACTACTTGGACGCGCGACGTGTTCTGCTATTAAATTATTATTATTATTATTTTACAATAATAATTTTGCAGTGTCCGTGTCGAGACCCGCAGGACGCGTCAGCGAAAATCCAGAAGGTCTGGACTGTGGACCCTCGTAAAGTTTTGATAAATTTCACGATAACACTTCGGCGTGTCTTGGAGACAATGAACGTATTGCGACGACAATATTGTTGTACCTATTATAAATGTTTCCGTGACACTCAAACAATTATATTATCGTTCCGCCCCGGACCTTTCTCGAGAAAACCAATCCTAGACCACGGCCTTGACCTACACAAGGCCTCAGTCTCGCGTCGTTACAAAGTCTGGACGTGACGCGTACGTTTTTATCGAAATACTTTCGACCGGATTACCGAGACGAGTGAAAATCATCGGTAAAAGTAATATTATTGAGGCTCCCTCGTCGTTCCTGGGGCACACTCGTGTTTTTACGTTTGATTTTCACGTGGCGAGTAATAATTCTTCCGTGGAAGATGTAAGACCGTCTATCTATCCAATTATGCAGATATAGAAATTTCAATTATTTTTTAATAACAAGGATTTTTTTTTTTTTTGTTTTTTGAATTCTCATTAAAAAACCAAAATTTATTGAAGCGTTCATTTTCAAAAACGTTGTTTCTCGAATTTTTTCGTAAATTCATTAGTGTAAGTATAGAATTGAATCGAATTTGAAAACGCAAATAATATGTCAAATCGAATAAATGAAATTTTGTTCGGAAATATCGTTTCGATGAAATTTTATAATTCTATAAATGTGTTTTTTTTTTTTTTTTTTTATTCTCGCGCAGAAATATTGAGCAAATGGCCGCTGTTCGGGTCCAGCTTTTTCGCGGTCAAGCGCAGCGGAGATCAACAGATATTGGCGTTGAACCGGACTGGCGTCCATTTCCTTCACATCGTTACCCACGTGAGTGCACGAATCAAACGATATTAGATAAACGATAGAAAACGCGTTATCAATTCCGACGTCTGTGGTGGTGTTGTTAACGCATTTTTTTGTTTTTGTTTTTTTTTTCTATTTCCAGAAAACCTTATCGACAGTGCCATTTAGCGAAGTGATATCGACCAGGAAAGTGAGAGCCGGCGAAGGGGCCACTCTCTACTTGGAGCTCAAGTGCGGCAACTTGTTCCAGCAACGAGTGGCCAGACTGCAGACGGACCAGGCCCACGAAATCGCCCGGCTCGTCCGACAGTACATAACCATGCACCGACGTGAGTGTCTGACGTTTTTATTTTTTTTATTTATTTTTCGAGTGCATCGCGTTCAATGTCGAGCAAAAATAATCGAAAAATTATCTAGTTAAATAGTCTAACGAGATTGATAAAAATATATATATATATATATATATATATATATCTCAAAACGCTAAAAATGATAGAAGATTGAAATTTATTTTAATAAATAAAAAAAAAAAAAAACATTTTTTTCTATTTCATATTGATTTAAAAGGTTTAAAAATACATTACTTTGTCAGCATATTAAATTAACATAATCGATGGTCGGAAAAATGCTATCCGTAAAAATAATAATTGAATTGCATATTAAATAAATATCTAAAACTTACTGATTCCGCCGAAACGCTAATTTAAACGGTTATAAAAAATTAACTTACTATTATCATTCGATATTTTTTCGGATCAATTACACATAATATGGTAGTGATGTTATATGAAATTTTCAAATCTTAATGTCAAGAAATAAAAATTTATATGAAATTAGAACTTACACCAGACGTGTAAGATGAACCATTATTACTTTAATTGTAGCTAAAAACCATTAAAATGGTATTAGAGTTATACTTTGTAATTTGTGTTCGCCGACCAAAAAATTTTGTTTATTTATATATTTTTTAAATTGTATTCACGCGAGCGCATTATATTATTAATTAAATCACACATCGTAATTAGTAGGTATATTTAGATATACATATATATAAGTATGCATATATTAATGATGTATTAATTATGTTTCGGATATTTGTAATATTTGAGATTTTTTTTTTCGGGAATTATATTTTTACTTCAGATAACTTATATTTTATTGCTCGTATTATGACTGTGTCGGTTATTCCGGTTTAATCGATTTATTTTCCATTAGTTTTCACGGCTAACAAATTGAATATTAATAAATTGTTTAATTGATAAATCAATTAATCTAACCTAAACTTGTCGACCAATCGATTGTTCCTGATATTCCCAATCGATTCTTTTTTTTCGTTTTCAACAATCGAGCATGCCAACCGCCTATTCTAAATGAAAATCATTTATCCTTATTTATTAATATAAATCCTGGTGTGATGTGAGGCGGCAACACATTGTAACAATAGTCAAATACATATCTACTGTTAGATATAATTTCGAAGAAAATATTATTATTGCTCACAACATTTTTATTCGATTTCACGAGTGGCCGACTTCAAACGAACGCGTTTTAATGGATAATTCAATAAATTTGTCATTATACTTTATAAAAACGTTAAATAAGGAATTTATCATTCGTATTTTTGTATTAAACTCGTTCAATCAAATACCATAATAATGATAATAATGTATAATGTATATATACACATACATATATGTATTAATAATAAATAAAATATATAAGATGCGCCGAAACGTAATAATAAAACCGACCTGAAGAAACTCAATATTATAAAACATAATATATTATATTGCTACGTAAACATGAATTATACGTTTCAATCTCGCGTTATGAGTTTCGCTATGAATCATACATATATATATATAGTTCACGAGCAGGATTTATACGCTATAAAAACCGGGGGGGGGGATACGATTTTTCTTTATTTATTTATTATTATTTTAATGTATCTCTCCATTCATCCGAGATTCGGGTTTAAAAAAAATTTCTTAAATATGCTCTGATTACGGATTCACATCAACGGCCCATAAAATTTTGAAATTTCAATTACTCGCCCTTACCAATAATTTTTCGCCGCAGTGTGAAACACAAGTCCCATCGCTTGTGCACAATAATTATTATTTCGTGTTTTTATTAATCGTTTCGTATTATTCCTTTAATCAAATTCGAAGGGCAGTTAGCACCCAATTTGTCTCTGTGCACAAACTATTTTGGTATGTTCCACGCAGAGACTTAAGTTTCGAAATTTTAAAAACAGGGACTCGTACCGTTTCAATGTTACGCTGCCGGTATTTTATTTAGACCAGTGTTTCCCAACCTTTTTACAATGACATTTTTTGATGACTAAGCCACCAAAAAAAAAATATATATATATATCAATTAGGTGTACATTAATACAGTAAAATTAATGATAATTTGTTAATAAACGAATTTATTACTACTTAATTTAGGCTATAAAATCAATTACAAAATTCTGAATACTTATTGTTGTCAATCACAAATAATATTAAAAATAAAATATTTGAATTAAAATATTTATAATCCAGGATTGACTCTAAGTAAAAACAAATTGAAAAAATATTGAATAGGTATAATGATTAGATTAATTTTATTGCTCATAGTAGTAGTAACAGAATTCAAAATATAGCTAAGTAATATAGAAATGCGTTTCATAACACGGGGAGTTGTATGCAGTTTTCTTCAATTTGTGCATATTTCACATATTTTTCCATATTTTATTTGAGTTTTCATGGTACTGGAACACTTTTTACTGAATACCCGAAGAGATTGAATGTTTTTTGATATTTTTATTTGTTTAAATGTAAGCTAGAAAAGAATAAAGATTAAAAAAAAAAAAAAAAAAAAAAATAGAAATTTCATAAACAATAGAAGAAGAATTAATAAAATACATACTAAAATATATTATACAATACGTTTTTTTTTTAAAGAATTTGAGTTTTTACAGTAAAATTTATGTTTTATTAGAGAGATTATTTTAGCATTTTTGTATATTTTTAGAGCATAAATGAATGCATATTTTAAGTTTTTTTACAGCTATAAGTCCCTAGCCCCACTGATTATGATCTATGATTAATATTGAAAAATAATAAACGATTTCACCAACAACTGTTTAACGTAACCCTGTGAAACGTTTCGGATTTTACACAACATAATAATATGTTTTCAGATAATGTCGGCGTTCATTGAGAACAACAACGGCTGATCATGGAGAGCCGTGGAAGAATAATTAACTGATCGATTTCAAATCGTGCTCAAACACATCCACCCGCGTTTTACATACACTCGCAGCGTGGTAATCACATATCATACGTTTTAACTTGGATTCACATATTATCATTATTTTTATTATTATTTCTATAATCGTTTCCATCGCATTATTGTTGTCTCATTCGACGGTAAGAATAATTTCATTTTTATAAAAATAAAAAATACAGGAAAACGACAATAATTATTAAATACATAGCTAATTTTTTTTTTTTTTTTTTTTTTTTTATTATCGTGTTTATAATTCTATTTATTTATTATCATTTTTTTTTTTTTTTTTCGTATGGAAAACAAAATAAATCAGTTTATATTACACAATATTATAATATTTGATTAGAATAATTATTATCGATGTATACGCGTATTTTATAATAAAACTATATTTTGTTGTTTTAATTTTTTTACCATTTATATAATAAAATTGAATAGTATAATTTGATAACTGTTGTTTTTTATTTATTATTTTTTTTTTTTTTTGTTATTCCTATGCAATATCCTAAATCAGATGTCTCAGTAGATAATTTTTGACCTATATATTCTCGATGTATAGGGAATATAATTTTTTTTTTTTTTTTTTTTTGAGTGGGAGGTACACAATTTAGGGCCCTTTTCAGTTACTGTCATGTTACTGTAATATCGCGTTTGTTCGTTCAACAAATAAACGTTTAGAAACAGAGTTTCATTTACATATTGTTGAGACCTAAAGCAAGCTGAAATTTTGGTTCCTCTTTAAAACAATTATTTTTATTCAAACTATAATAATAGACATTAAGTTAATTGTAAACAATTTTACATAGCAAATGTTATTAAATTCATTTTGCTGTGTTGTTTACCTACTTACCAAACAATCACTATAACCCCATATGCGCATAGAACAGAAACAACTATAATGTTTGCGAAAATTTTGATTTCACTTTTCTCGATTATATTATTCCAGGAACACCTCGATATTATTTTTAAAAGATACAATTTTATTTATAATAATAGTAACATTTTGAAATCCTTATGCGAATGCACTTTTTACTAGTTCCGGAATTTGGTCTTTTATAAATTTAATATAAAATCTGTATGTTATTTTAAGCATATTAATATATAATTTTTTGTTTGTGCAAACTTTGGTCAATGCATATTTTGTACGGTGAAATGCAAAAAAAAATAAATAAATAAATAAATAAAGGAGAGACCTCGTTTTTATTTTAATTTTAGGTCGCCCAAATCCCAATACCGTATGCCTTTCACGTGGTGAACAAAGTCGAACGACGAAATAATAAATTCTCGTGTATAATATTATATTATTTATTATACAATCTCAAATCGGCAACATTTTTTTGCATATTATTATTATTATTATTATTATTATATTAGTATCAACAAACAAATATTAGTCGTCTTGCAAACCGAATCGATCGTTCTGAATTTTAAACATTAATAATAATAATATGTAAGTATTAATTTTAAGTCGATTACACCAGTGTTTCTCATGCCTTTTTACTGTGAAAACTCAAACATTTATGTTTTGATGGCTAAGCGACCCATTTCCTCCAACAAAAAAAAAAAAAAAAAAATTTCAAGTAGGTGCACAATAATAGAGTGACATTAATGATAATTTGTTTATATGCAAATTTTATTATTTAATATAGGCGATAAAATTCATTAGAAAATGTTGAATACTTACTGTTGTCAATTGAAAAAATAATATTAAAAATAATCTTTTAATAAAAATATTTATAATTCAGAATGAACTATAAATAAAAAAAAGCTGACAAATTGTTAAAGATAATAATATAATAAAATCGATGTTTTTTCTCATAGTAGTAAGTAAAAAACTAGTGAAATTGATTGCAGTATAGCACTAAAAAATAACGTTTCGTTACAAATATTTTTTATTAATTTGTGGTTATTAATTTTTGTACATTTATTCATTTGTATTTTTACTATTTATTTATATAGATATTTTCTCCTTATTATATTCCTTTTTTTTTTTGCTAATGAGCAACAAGGACCTATTAAAAATATTTGGCTACTCAATTTTGGGTCGCGACCCGTAGGTTGTGGGAAACGTTGGATTACACCGATACTGTTGCGCGTTCCGATTTGAACTCGAGTTCTCCGCAGTGTTGTTATGGGACGTCGTCGTTCAAATGAACCTATTTCGAGTCGTCGGCGAGTAAATTTCCCGTATTTTTATCAACTAGTTTTTCCCCCCCCTCCCCCGTCCTCGGGCGGTCCTAACTGTAACTCAACCTTTCTAAACACGTCTCATTCAACACACGAGAGAATATTTATATTCAAATTAAGGTCATCGTGTATATTTTTGCAGATGATTTAATATTATATACTACGAGAGACATGCCGTTGAACTAATAATAACGTTTATATATTTAGGCATTGCGACCGCGTGCACGAAAACATACATTTTTATTTTATTTATCTATTTCGGCGGCAGGAATTCAATTCATCAAGGATTTGCATCCGAATTCGATTATTCAGATTTTCGGATTCCGTATGCTTTAGGCATCCTCCGGTTGATTGAAATATAAAACAAAAATTTACATTCAACAAGTGTTTATAACCGTTATTCTTTAGTGTAATTTTATTGCCTGTATACGTATGTATATCAGATGTTGTGGTGAGGCCGAGGGTGGCAAATGCTCACCCCCGAAAATTATATTGCCCTACCATGATTGCCAAGCTTTGGTGTTTAGTAATTTTTCTTGATTCCCAGGGAATATTTAGAGAAAAAAAGAAGTAACAAATGACATTAATTCTTAATTAATATTATGTTTTTAAGAAGAAATTAAATGAAGTAATCGAATTTTTCGTAAAAAATATTTACAGATTAACGTATTACATCAATTATTTTAAAATATTTTATTCGGGTTTCGGTTATTAGATGATATAACAAGGGTGTTTTATGAAGAAATTATACGGGTTATAAGGGTTTCGGTTGTTGATAAATTTAAAAGTTTCTAAGGGTGCTGCGGTTTCAGGTTCATTTAGGCGCAAAGCCTTATTGGTACTTATCAGAGGTGACCAATATAATATACTAATGTATACAATACAATATTATTAACAAGGTTTAAGTAGCATTAATTATTTATTTTATTCTTGCTTAAAAATAAAAAAAATGGGGGAGGGGGCTAAATCAAACAAAAAAAAACCTATTAACCCCTCCACCGCTCGAAAAAAAAAAATAAATAAATAAATAAATAAAAAAAGTTTATTTATTTATTTATTTTTTTTTTTTTTGCCAATATTACTGTATGTTGTAGAAACGCACGCATAAATTATAATTTTACATACGAACTTTTGTTCGTAAATCGTTATGTGAACACCCTTCTGCAAATTACCTTCAGATTTTATTTAAAACGATAAAAACGAACATAAATCAATGAAACGTCGAGGACGAATACATAAAATGTAGCTTCACAAAATGTAAATGAGCAAAACAATCTCGTGTTGTAGCTGTCGATCTGTAATGATTATCAGTTTGCACACCGAAAACGTTTTAAATTTCAATTTGCGTAAAACGGTAATAAAAATAAAATAAAAATAATAATAATTTTATAGGGGTGGCTCGATTATATTTCCGTTGGGCCCAAATACGGGTTTGCGGTCGAGTAACGCATCAATAATTTTCGATTTAGAACACACATCGGCGGCCGGTACGTTTTAATGACGATGTACGTAAACCAGGGGTTCTCAACCGGTGGTCCATGGACCACCCCCTAAGGGGTTCGTAGATGGTTACTCGAGGGTCTGTGAAGTGGCTGTGATGTGTTTCTTTTTTTAGATAAATCAAAAATAAATTTGTTCGAGATTAATTTGAAATTATACGATGGATGAAGGCGGCAAAAAATTGGGAGGGGGGACGGGGTTCAAACTTTTTACTTGAAACGGGTCTAAGGGAACCAGAAAACGTCAAGAACCTATAACGTGAACTTTAGTATACTTGTCACTTGTACACAGCGTGTGATCTCTTGTTTTAATCATTTTCTCGAGCGGATAGTATTGATTTAAATTCGTTTCACTAGATATCTGAAACAAAACGGTTCTGTTACAGAGGTTTCGTTTATAGATTTTTAGAAACCTCTTTTTCTAGATTTCTTACACGTCAGTTCGACTCGTGAATTAGCACCCTTAGCACCCACTGTGACAACAGCCGTTGCACGTAGCGCGTTTGATTTTCGTATAATTAATAATTATCCACATCGCTAAATAATGTGATTGACTAACTATGTTGTGACGTCGCTCGTCGTGACGCTTTTAGATTGGGCGCCCGACCGTAAGGGGGGTGGGGGTGAGGGTAGTTTCCACGAGAAGACACTTTTCGACGATGTCGTTGTAGGAAATAATACAAACGAACGACGACGACGACGACTACACGGGATTTCAATTACGACGTCACTGTAATAAAGACAATAATTATAACAATATTATTATCAATAATTATCATTTATAAACGACGTGTAACGACGAACGGCGTCGAATTTAAAACGAAACGATATTCGCGTTTTATGTCACAAACAGAAAAAAAATCCACAGAACACGATCGACTGCACCGCCGTAGACAGTCATCTGCAAGCACCACCATCGCCTAAGAATACCGAAATCAGAGAATATTCACGGGCACCAGTGGCGTACTCAGAGGGGGGGTTAAGTGGTTATTACCCCTACCGAAATGCGAGTAAGCTAATCTGTTTTCAGAACATTTCAATAAATTTAAAATTTCCTTTATTACATTGAGTTAAAAATTCAGTATTTTAATAATTACTGTGTAAATACATTTTGCTTTAAATTCACCTTGCCGCCACTGATTTTTTTTTCTTGTGTATTTTTTGATTTAGAAAACAACGATGTGAACCCTTTTTTCCGAAAATTATTAACTCTGAAGTTATGATGATTTTTTGGAGTTTGCTGGTGTTGAAATATTGGACTACTATTTGAATAAGCTTATTTTTAAATTTTTCTTATTATTTTTCCCTTAAAAATTAAGATGGATTTTCGGCGATATTTTTGAAACGTTACCTTTTAGTTTTACTGTATTAGTGAGAGTACACACATTTCCAATACACCAAAAACAAACGATTTCTGTTAATTTTGATTCGTGGCATCGTTTTCAAAATGTCGATTCACCTTAGGTTCTGAAAAAATGAATTATTTTCGAGGTGGGCAGTAAATAAATTTGTTCTGTTATATTTTCAATACCTATAGGACGTTATTTCAGGAGTCGACTTACTGTTACAGTTGTCAAATAGTCGATTCAAATTTTGTAATAATCCTCCACGAAAAAATATCCTGAGTGATGAACAGTGATTCATATTACACAGGATGTAATATGAATTATTAGCACACCGACGAGCAATATCGTACGCTTATGACCTACATAAAAGCACGAGTCAATTTGATATATATCACATTGTGTACAACTAATATCTTATAGACTGAAATCGGGCGAGCACGGACTACATATATATATATATATATATATACACGTATATAGATAAAGCACTACCTTAGAACGTTCAAAGAACAAATCCTCGCAGATTCGCGATAGGTTAGGGGCGTTAGTGTGTTGTGGCGAGAAAAAAAAAGAAAAACCACAAACGCGCTTTTTGTGTATACAAACAAATCCGACCTGGAAATAAATCTGGAAAAAGGATCAAAAACTTGGCAAAATATTTCACGGCGTATATAAACTAGATCGCCGCTTTGAAACTAAACCGTAATCCGATAAACTTTCGCTATTTCCCCTACCCTCCGCTCAAAAACGAATAAAAAAAAAAAAAAAATCTAAAAATCGGACAGTAAATAATCTTCGAAAATTATTGCATTCATTTATTTTTGTTTCTTAACTTGGTAATATTTTATTCAAATCGACGGACTTCAAACTTCCACGTTGACACTTCATAACGTTTAATGGTTCATCATTAAACATAGATTTTTAAAAAAAAACTTTTTGTTTCGTTTTATAACCGAGCTACCAAGGCTATTTCGCTTAACAATACGGCTATTGTGATTTTTGAAACAATGGTCTTCGAATACTGTCATTACGACGTCATAGTATATAATATACGATTTAATTAAAAATTTAACGTTTTAACTTGTGTGCATATAATGCTTAATAACGTCGACACGAAGCCACGTGACCATTGCAAATCCGAAGTGTTCAAATCTTTTCAAAGACGTGATGAACAGGGCTCGGACGTTATTGCATTTGCAACTTTTTTCCTATTACTTAGATTTGTTGTTAATTAAGTTTTAAACTTAATTCATACAATTGAAATCTAGAAGTTTTTAGTGCAACTTTTTGCAATTTTCGGCATTTTTTTAATTTGATTGCAATCTCGCTTGTTTTCTTTATTTATAATGCAATTTTTTTGATACTTTTAAGTGTTATTTAATATAGTTATGTTATTTCGAGATTTTTAGTGGTGACTGACTCGTGTATTATTTTTTTAAAATAAAGTTCCGGATTTCCGCCCTAGCCGATTACAATTCGTTGGGGTGGTATGGAAAAAATAAACATTTTATATAAAGTTTATTATTCATAAACTATTGAATAATTTAAAATCAAAAAAAAAAAAAAAAAAGAAAACTTGAAAATCTTTTATCGTGCAGTACTAATCATTTTTAAGGTAGGAATAGACAAAAAACAAAAATTAAATTAAATTCGACACATTTATTCACAAGTCCCTGAAAGATAGGACAAAAAAAAAAAAAAAAAAAACAATTTAATAATTATTTTTAAGTGCGATTTTGAGTATTATTTACTGCAATAACGCGATCAATATTTTTGAAGCTTGTCAGTGCAATAACCGATAGCGATAGCATATTAATTCGACGCGCATGATATGCGCGACTTTTATGCGTCAACGATTATTTTTTTATTTATTTACATCGAAACCGCAGTGAAAAAAAAAAAAAAAAAAAACAAATAAATAAAAAAATACCTAAAGGTGAAAATAACAATCCGTTTTTTACAATCACCTCGCCCCGTTCC
Source organism: Stegophylla sp. TES_Ste_2020 (assembly GCA_025469315.1). NCBI lineage: Eukaryota > Metazoa > Arthropoda > Insecta > Hemiptera > Aphididae > Stegophylla > Stegophylla sp. TES_Ste_2020. The sequence continues at coordinate 3,613 of JAIPRM010002332.1, read as the reverse complement.
CCGACCTCAAACTCGCCCCTTTGTGTCAGTTACACCTCTGTCGACAATGTCTCTCCCCGCGCCGAATATACCAAAACGGTTCGTCCGGATCGGAATGCGGTAAAATGAAAGTCGAAAAAAACGATTGATTGAGCCCGTGTACCCGGAATCGCGTGGATTTCCGCGATTTCGGAGAGACGAAGTGAAATGTGACGCGCACACCGTCGTCGTTGGGTTTCGATTTCGCGATATTCCCAACAAACCTTGTTGACCTCTACACGTTTTATTGTAATGTTTGGACGACGACGACGACGACGGATTCCGGTTTCGGACACGTTAAACTGCAGTCGAACGTGTTAACAACCATTTTCATTCGCATTACTAATGATAATATAGTAAAAGAAAGTCACGATTTTCGTTTTTACCCGTTCGATTAACAATATATATATCGTATACACGCCGGCCGTCTCTGTCTATTAACGCTAAAATAAACTGCATTTTTATACCAGTTACTTAATTTTTAGTACTTTTTACGTGTGTTTTTTGAAAATGTTTTCAGATTTCCCAACACAGTCTCTTCTAATAAGATACTATGCCGTCTGAATTCTCTGCCAGAAACGATTGCTATATGTATATCGATCCAACCGATTTCATGAGTAGGGCAGAGTGCTTCTGTAAAATAAATAAATGAATAAATACAATATCGTTGAATAAAACCGCTATTTTCTTCGTCCCACTCAGTATTTAATACGACATATTTTCAAAAATCAAAATACTAAAGTTATATTGGAATGAAGATTTTTTTTTTTTTTTAGATTCTGGACGGAGCGAAGAAGCTAATGAATTTACAATGATGTTTATTTATGTTTTTCCTTTGTGTAAAGAAATACTAATCTAAAAGCTGTGATCAGTCACTTTTTGCTTCAAAATTCGACTCTAGATGGTACTTTATTCTTAGTATTTTTCGAAATTTATATTATTTTAAATGGTTAAAATTTGTCGCTAGGAGTGTTGGCCATTATTTATATCATCTTCTACCCTACTCTAAATTCCCTCCCCTTCCCTGCCCTATCCGACCCTACTCTCTACCTTATCCTACCATGGCAAAGTAGCAATGTTACGTGGTTATTGTATATAATAGCTGAACTTTTACTTGGAATCATTATATAGAGAAATGATTTATCTTTTTTTTAAAACTCAATATACCCACGAAGAATATATCCCATCCGGAAAGTGAAATATATCCATGGTGCGAAATATTTTCGGCATTTTACATAAATATTTACATCCTGCAGACTGTACAGTGCACTAAATTTTGTTGATTATTAGTGAAAATTTCGAGTTTACAATTAAAATCTAGTTAACTATTTTATCTGGTAAATATATTTTACCGTTTTCACTGAAATATTTAATAATTTTTCTTTGTTTTCGAAAAAAGCTGTTAAACGACTTCTCTAAAGTATCATTCCATCAAAATTATCTACCGGAAACATAATATTGTACTCGAAAAGAAGAAGCAGAAAAAATAATACGTAAGATCATCAACACTGTACATAACTCTGACTTCTTCATTGTGTTCGGAATCTAAAATATATTTTACTTGACGCAAATAAGTGCAAAAGCAAAGACATAATAATCGCACAACATTCCTAAAAAAACCTCTTTGGAACTCGTAGGGGAAGAGTGAACCAGTATACCGAATAAAAAATGTGTAACAGTTTATTTTCATTAACATTTTTAATCTCAGTTAACCATCGTTTGAACTTGTTGACCTCTCAAATAGAGATAAAAGGTCGCACAGTGGTAACAGGCTATTCGCTCCACTGCTCTTCACACAACGGAATTGTATGCCAGCTGATGCGATTTTGTAATAGGTTATTAATACTTTTTTCATAAACATGGCTCATTAAAATAAAATATTATTACTATTGCTTTAATATTTCTTTACTATTTATCGTAACTGTATAACTATTTGTTTTATTTTTTTAAATACAATTTATTTTGGATTTATCTTTTTTATTATTGACGGTCACAATATTTTATCAAGATCGGCTGTCTCTACGTTTTCACTGTTGTAAAAAAAACAATAATAACTATTGAGTTATTCGTTTAAAGCAATTATTTTGTACGGTGCAAAGTGTGTACGACTGAGCTCGCAAAACGTCTACACTCGTTATAATATTATTATTATCATGTCATTTGCATGGTCGCGCCGCCGTCGAGAGAGGATAACACGGGTAGTAGTATTATTATAGTCGTCGTTTTGAACGCTAAATGCTAGAATGACCTGGGGGTGGGGGAGAGGGTGTCATAGCCAACTGCGCTCTTTTCTAAACGGTAAACCAATTAAATATGACGGGTCGAATGGGAAAAAGGGTAGTACGACTACGACCGAAATGCTTAATAATATTATATCTCATGGCGGCGTGACGGAAATTCGCCCGTACGAATTCCGAGTTGTCCCGACGACGCCGAAACGCATAAATCATATGGCATCACAGTGAAGTGTGTTTTTTTTTTTTTTTTTTTTGTACTTGTTTCGTTACACTACGATAACGACTGCGTTTTTCCTCTTCCCCTACCTATCCAGAAAATTAAAATATCACCTTACCTGGGTGGTGCGATAGCAAGAGATAAATTCATCTCAATCGAACATCTGTAGAACGAAAATAAATAATCAAATCGTTGTAGAACCATTAGCTTCTGTGATCCATCCAGAATCTAAAAATAATTTGTTGTTTAATTTAAATGTATTTCAAATATCTTAGTTTTCTAAAATTGTCCATTAAGTGGTTCATACGTCAGGGATACAACAAACTGTATAAAAATATTAACATTATCAACAATAATTTGTTCATTGAAAATGGTAAGTTTTAATTTATTTTTCACTCTTACATATTTAAATTATTTCAAGAAGTATGAAAGTTTCAATTTCAAAAATGAAAATTACATATTTTATACTTAAAACCTTATATTATATGAGAATGTGAACTACAGACTTCTGAGAGTCATTTTGTAAATTAAAAATTGAATGTGATGTTTCGAACGTTTCATTCATTGTTTCATAATTAGGTACCTAATATTATTATGTGTATTTTAAACTGTATTAGTAAAAAATGATAAATAATTGACAAAGTTTTTATGATGACACTAAACATTTAGAAATACTGTATCACCAAACATTCGAAACGGTAAAAAGCCGGACATACTTCGCACGACGAGTGGTATTCTCTTGACGGGCGTATTAAATTTTAAAGAAACGATAAATCATTTCTTCAGTAAAACGATTCTGAACAAAGGAAGGTAATAATATAAGAAAAAAAAATGTCCAAAATTTTTTTTCATATTTTCAAAATTTTCTTGCACCAAAATCTTTTTTACAGGATTCTCTATCTATGTTTAAATTTTCATAAAATTCTGATCAAAAAATGATGGTTTTCGAGTCGTTTTTGTCAAATTTTGGGTAGTTTTTTCCAAAAAAAAAAACATTAAAGAATTGAGAAACTCAAAAAATTACCTCTCTAAAGTACAATCTAGAGGCGAATCGGGTTACAAAAAGTTATTGATCGAAAATTTTGAACAAGTATTTCTATACAGTACAGTACAGGTCGTCATACGGTACGGTTGTGCTTAT
>JAIPRM010002331.1:0-31086 GCA_025469315.1 Stegophylla sp. TES_Ste_2020 | reverse complement strand
AATCCTATAAAAAAGATTTTGGCGCAAGAAAATTTTGAAAATGTGAAAAAAAATTTTGGACATTTTTTGAAAATTTTTTTATTTTCTTATATTATTAACTTCCTTCGTTCAGAATCGTTTTACTGAAAAAATGATTTATCGTTTCTTTAAAATTTAATACGCCCGTCAAGAGAATACCACCCGTCGTGCGAAGTACACCTATCTTGCGAAGTATGTCCGGCTTTTTTTTTTTTTATATTCACTTAATATTTTAAAAACACTCCATATTCGTTACTAATTTATAATTTTGTTTAATTATGAAAAAATTGGTCTATATTTTGATCGATTTTTTCCTTCTATATACTTATATAATATTCTCTCTATTGCTGATTTAATTCCTGGCTTGATCCATAAATATTAGCTTTTAATTAATATTACTCAGATTCTTAAAATGATGTTTTATTCCTTTTTTACCAGTACTACTAAATTTGATACCAATTATTCCTATTTCTCGAAATTGAAATAATTCTGTGAAATGTCTTTGGTTATTTTACTGGTACAAACTTCCATTATATAAAACGAAATACGTTGTAAGGTTCACCTACATTGTTTGTTAACGCGTTTATTTGAACTTCATTAAGGATCCTTAAGAAATCGAATTTTGGTCTCAATGTAAAACTGTACAATTACAATTTTTTTCGTGTATGATATTTTCTTTTACGCGCATAATATTAATAGGAAGTGATGGGATTAAAACTGGATCACGTTCTGAAAATTATACAAAAACCGTCACGTTTGAAGTTTTTCGGGACTATGATACTCAAAAAATTGACAATCCCGTTTTTAACGGTACCATACCATATGTCTGCATAGTCAGCCAAAACTCGAAATGACGCCCTTGATGAACACTAATTAATTTGAGAAAAAATGTATGGATAAGTTCGTCGCGTATGTTCTTAAGAATACATTTAACTGAATATTACCGAAAAATTTTTTGTTTGTGATAATTTTGTCGTAGTGTCCAATGTGAAATACACTCGTGAGCCACTCGATGCCGTCGTGACGATAACCATCTGCAACCCGGTCACGGGGTAGACGAATATTCGCAAAAAAATGAATAAACAAACCGTTGAAACTCGTTTTTATTTATTTTTAAAAATTTTTTTTTTACCCCACTCAGATAACAACCCGCGCGATTCATGTATTACATGACGTGTGATGTCGGATAACAGGACGCGCACGGGTCTGCAGAGGGGATGAACGAGACAGGAGGAGAAAAGTTGCAAAATGGAATTTGAATATGAAAAATATACAAGATCGTAAGATATATTGATATAAAAATTTATTTTAACTGAACATTCATGTCAGGTTATAATATTGTAATTAATATATATTATTTTTTTTTTATTTATACATTTCTACATACATACATACATATATAGAAGAAAACAATAACAATCTCTCAATACATATATATATGTATATGTATATATTTATGTAAGTGTTTATATAAATATATCTATGCATATAAGTAAATTATATAGGTACACATTTTCAACTATAATGTACATAATATATGAATGCGTATAACATACATATTAATAAAAATTTAAAAACTACGATAATAATTTATAACGGAATAATTTCCGTGATAAGAATACAATAATAATAATAATAATAATAATTATAATAATAAAATTATGAATGAATAAATAAAATAAATACATCGTTACATCATAATAATATTATTTCATTAAACAACGCGAGAGTGAGTGATACGTGTAAGTTTTTTATAGTTTTTATCAAACGTACACGTAATTATATTAAAATTAAAATTTGTATAATTAACAGACAGTAATAGTAATAATAAAATATATTTATTTTTTTTTCCCGGTAATTAACAACAATTATCACACATTATTGTGATTTTTTCTATATTTTTTTATACAATATAATAATAATAATAATAATAATAATAATATGATTAGCGCGTGTACAATAATATTATAAAACAAAAACGTAAACAGAACAAGGAGCAATAAGGACTTTATCACAGACTATTTATTCGTTTTTTTTTTTCTTTCGTTTTATTATTCTCGATTTTGATGCGTCGCGATTTCCGCAGCAAGCGTCAAGGAGGTACGAAGTGCAATATCACACTGTCATCGCAAACGCATTATGTTTAAGAAAGCACACGGTACCGACTTTGGCGCGATTATTTTGGAAAGATATTATCCAACCCGGCATAATGATCCACTGTTAACGGTCTGTTCGTGAGACTTTATCAGTGTTATTTTTCATTTTGATTATATTGTCTCGACCGCAATATAGTAATTGTTGCGGGGGAGAATAAGGGAAACAAGTCTGCGAAAGCTCCCGGTATGTTGCCCTCTAATGGGGGTGGAGGTGGATCGTTATATCAGTTTGGTTCACCGCTTAGTGATCCGAAAGTGTGGACGACGAAGAAAAAGAAATTTTCGTGCATTATATTTACAATTTTCACATTTGATGAAACGATTTTTAGCAATTCCCACATATTTTTATCGTTTTTCGCGCAAACTAACATGCTGCAAACGGAACGAAGAACGAAAACAGGATCGGGGAGAGGTTTTACTACGATATACCGCACGATTTGTCCGGGTCGAGATAATCGAGATCATCTCCTCTCACCTCTCCTCATAAGCTATGCGCAACGATTATTTTCGTTTTTAATAAATATACATAGAAAATAATGTAGAGTAAGACTCGTATTCTTATAATTTTCGTACAAATTAACTTTATATTATTTAATTGCACGCTTATCGTTAGCGAGCGGCCCATGTTAATAATAGTATATTATATTATACGCATTTATATACATGAGTGTGGCGCGTTTTTAGATGGATTAGTGTGCTCGTGATAGATGTTTTTTTTCTGATTTCTTTCTGTTGGGTGAAAAAAGGATCGAACCACTCTCAATAATAATAATAATAATAATAAACTTAAATATAATAATAATAATAATAATAATAATGATTTTTCTTTTTCCCCATTAATTCCCTAGCCTAATATTTACACAGTCGTATCATCGTTGAGACAACTTTACACCCTTTGGAAAACGCGCCACTGACATGATGTGTATGTTAGTGTGTGTGTGTGTGTGTGTGTGTGTGAGTAAAAAGCGAGAGCTATCCTACATCATTGCACACGTGTCGACTTCACGACGACGTTACTACTTCTGCGTCGAAACCAATGAGGTTTTCAGGAGGACGTGCGTGGAGACTTCTTCGTACCAAATCGATAAAAAAAAAAAAAGAACGAAATATATACATAATAATATGAAAAAAGCGATTATACCAACTATAATGTAATAATAATTATTAAATTAATTCCATTAATGATGATAAAGCAAAAGTTACATTTACGCGTACGATAACGATAAATAAATTTTTAAATGACGTTCGGTGGGCGACGAATAATAATAGTAATCTTAACAATAACATTGTCGTTTGACGCGCCATAAGAAACTTTAAAAATAATAATAATAATAAAAATTAATAGTAATGATAACGCGTCGAAACCGATTATAGATGTAACACAATAAACACTGTGATGACATTATGACTTGTGTGTGCGTATACAATATTTAGCAATGAATACTCGCACATAATACTTACGTGTGTATGTGTTAAATATTATTGAAAGAGAATGAGAATTTTTTTTTTCATTTTTTCATTTTTTTCCCCCGATTTAAATGTAACATTAGACAAAAAACAAAAAAAAAAAAAATATGTATGCAAAAAAACAATATATCCGAGAGTGCTCGGAGAGTACACGCGCGAAGTAATAGTATAAGTAATATATATATATATATTATAGTATAAGTAAGTAATAATAATAAAAATAATAAATATTAATAATAAAAACAAATAATAATCCGTCGTATACGTCATTGTATGGTGTCGTATACACGGCGCATAATATTATATTACGTCATTATACTATACACAGATCAGTTGACCGCGACGGCGGTGATGGATCCGGCTGTCTGGGCGGTGGCCGACGAGGCGGACGTGTTTCCACCACTGTTGGATTTCCGGGAAGACAAAATATTCTTCAGGTTGGCCACCTCGGACGCAAGCCTCGCCACCTCGGACTTGAGCCGAGTGTCGTCGGCTGCGGCGGCACCAGCCGCATCGGCCGCTGCCGTGGCCGTCTCGGCTGCAGTCGGAGCGGTGGCGTGGACAGCGCCGTCGGCGGGCTCACCACCGGCCACCGCCAAGGCGGTCGCGGGAGACTGCATGGCTGCGGCGCGCGGTGCCAACGACGAGGCGGACGAAGCAGCCACTGCTGCGGCCGCGGCAGCAACCGCGGCGGCGGCCTGCGCGGACGGAGGCCTGACGCCCCATTCCGCGCCCAGGCTGATGCCCGAGTCACGCTCGTCACTGCTGCCCTCCGCGTCCCACGGCGGGCTGGCCCGGCTGCTGCCCGGCTCCTGTTTGATGGCCTGCAGCGACAGCAATGCGGTGGCCGCCATGTCTTTGTCGCCCAGGTGCGTCTTGTGCCGGAGCTTGAGCGGCAGACAGTTGCCGCTGCCGTTGTTGTTGTTCCCGTTCTGGCCGTTGTTCCCGTTGCCGGTGCCGTTGCCGTTGACGCTGTTGCCGCCGAGACCGATGCCCGCGACCCCGTTACCGTGTGTCACGATTCCCAGTATCCCGTTGCCGTTCAGGTGATGTTGCAGGTGGTTTTGGTGGTGGTGGTGATGGAGTCCGACCATCAGGGAGCCACGACCTCCAGCGGCTGCGGCGGCTGCCGCGGCCGCGTACGCCAGTGATATGGGCACGCACGAAGACGGCGTGTCGTCACCGCTACCGCTGCTCAGCTCGTACGGCGACGAAGCGCGCGGACGGCTGAGATTCAGCACGCTGTTGGCTGCCGCCTCGAACGACGGCGGTGGCAGGGGTGGCAAGACTGGCGCGAACGGGAACTGAGGGTACCCGGCTTGGACGGCAGCTACAGCGGCCGCGGCCACGGACATGGGTATTCCAGCGACGCCGTTGGCGCGATCGCCCTGCTGTTGCTGCTGCTGCTGTTGCTGCTGCAGCTGTTGCTGGTGTTGCTGCTGATGCTGTTGCTGTTGAATCTGTTGCTGATGTTGCTGTTGTTGCTGTTGATGCTGTTGTTGTTGCTGTTGCTGCTGCTGTTGTTGCTGTTGCTGTTCTCCGCAATCAGACTGTCCGTAATACGAGCCGTTCATCTTTGGCGTGGTCGACTGGACGGGTTGGTGAATGACTGAAGTCGGTATCGGACCGTTACCGTTGCTGTTGCCGTTCTGGGGGTAAGCGCCTACCGAGGACGTGGAAGAAGACGACGAAAGCTTCGGCCGCTTTGTGATGCTAAGAACCTGTTCGTTTGTCGGAAGTGAAGCCATCACCTGATAGGTGGAAAAAAATAAAAAAAATCACTATTAGTAATCTCGCACGGACACAATGTTAATTATTGTGTTATCGGCATTATTATTGAACATGCATTATGGTAACCCCTACTCATTGTCTAAAGTTGGGGAGTGAGGAGAGCTTTTAGACTCCATATTAGGAGTGTGAGGAGGGGATGAGAATTATTATTAATAAAATGTATGCATATATTTTTTTTTTTTTGTATTAATTATTCATCATTCTATGTGCTCAAAAAATTAAGGACGAGAAAAACGTACAAATTTTAGATATTATTTATGTAGCGAGACGCTTATTGCTTGGCATGGTCGCTGCGTTCGTCACATGCCAAAAAAAACACACAATTTGACTGACTTGCATATTATTGTTTCAATGTCCAATCACCATCGTTATCATTTGATACCAAAATTTTGAATTTGAGTTTTTCTTTATTAATACGTGCTCGTAACATGTCTTATGTATTAAATTAAAATATATACGTTTTATTATATTTCATTTGTATTTATCAATGATTTTTTCAATATAGCAAGTTAAACATTACACATTCAATATGCAACGCAAACTATATACGCGAAGAAGACGTGTCCCTCACCTGCCACTGCGAAACGATAATAATTATCATATTATCTCGTGTAAATTTTGCACACCTTAAATCATTGTAATAACATATTGCTACACAGAAAGAAAATTGGATATGATTACAAACGAACACGCCTATAAAATAATATGCTTAATATGTATATATTATATTCGAATTAACGCGACTATTCTTCGTTTCATTGTTTCACTAGGAAATCGCAATGATAAGTGTTTAGCAATAGCATGTGCAAATGTGTTGTGAGAATAGGTATGATTAAAATAATATAATATATTCGTCGTGGAATAACTAATATGTCCGACATTGAATTGCCCGTGAAATCGATATAATATAATTGTGACGGGTTCACGGAGAAATAAACAGGTTTATGATTGTTTTAAACGTTTATGTATATAAATATTTTATTCTTTTTACGATTATTTTTACGTTGAAAAGAAGAAGAAGATAACAAGGTTTCACAGAGACCCCGGAGGAAATGCACACGTCCAGTCCATGTGCAACATGTTTGACACCAAACAAACCGTTCATGATTGCGGCAAGTCGGATTCCACGTAACAAAATATGTGAATAAACGCAAAACGCAAATAAGGAATATTATTGTAACGTCATGCGTACGTTCATTTATCTGCCTCGCGGCTAACACGAGTCTAGAAGAAAACTATCGACTTCCGGAGGAAGCGGTTTGACGTGCAATTAGTAGGTAATACTATAGTAGTAATAATTATAAGACTTCAGAGCACGAAATAATAATACTATATTAGTTATGGGGAGTACGCGGCAAAATATGTTTTATTATTATTATTATTATTTTTTTTACGTTGGGGACTATATTTTTTTTTTCAATTACCCTTCACCCTTTTTATTTGCCACCGCGGTCGACGAATCCGGAAGTGAGCGAAAACCTACACCAGGACTTTCGTAGCCAATATTCAAACAAAATCAATTTAATTATTTTTTCGAAGTCACCAAACTGAAGTGCTGATGGCTGATGCGTATGTTATTAAATGATGATAATATGCAACATCGAAAATGTTAGGCCGAAAGGTGGAAAAATCGTCACGTATTATATTATTTTAATATTATATATCAATTTTGTGACAGCTAATAGCCCCATAGTTTCACTCCTAGCCAAATCTATGCTCTTCAGCCCTCCCTGGCACCCGTTTCATTGTTGGTTTGTGACAAATTTTCATTAAAAAAAAAAAAAAAAAAAAAAAAATACCAAAACACGTCTATTTAAATATAGTAATGACACGTGTTATGATGTCTATAGACACAGAACGCGTCTTATATCATTAGGTACACTCAGTAATAACGTATGATGTTTGGAGGCCCGGACCTAACCGAATCCGGTTTTTGTTGGTAACGTGACGAACGAGCGCTTAACCGTGACGACGGGCATCACGATGTTAATGAACGCGGGAGGAGGGGACGACGGGTCGGCGGTCGTGCGCAGTATTATTATTATTATTATTATTATTAACGATAATTATTATTATCCGTTTACCTGATCCACGCTGACCACGGTCTCGCCGCAGATGCCGAACTTGTCCTTGATGGCGGCCAGCTGCGCCTTGAGCACGTGATTCTCCTTGCTCAGCTCCACCACCCTCTGCTCCAGGATCATGTCGTTGAACCGCCTCTTCTCGCGCGACCGCTTGGCCGCCTCGTTGTTGCGGCGCCTGCGGTCCCAGTAGCTCTCGTCCTTCTTGTTGTCCGGTATGAACTCGCGTTGCTTGCGTTGCGCAAAGAACTCTTTGCGCTGCAAATGCGCGGACAGATCGAACCCGGGCGGATACGACTCGCCGGGTCCCGGCGACTCGGAACCTGGCGACATGGAATCCTCGTATCTCATGCTGCCCGGGCCGCCGCCAGACTGTTCCATGTCACTGCAGTATTGTGGCATGTTCTGACCGTTCTGGCCACCGTTTTGTTGTTGTTGTTGTTGTTGCTGCTGCTGCTGTTGTTGCGATATAAGTTGTAGCTGTTGCTGCTGCTGTATCTGTTGTTGCTGTTGTTGTTGTTGTTGTTGTTGTTGTTGTTGCTGGTGATGGTGCTGTTGCTGCTTATTTTGATGATGATAATTGTTGACTGTATCTGCTACCATTTCAGTCTGCGAAAGATGAAAAAGAGACAATCAGTTTCAAATGTGAAATTATTATCATTATTATAGTGATAAAATTTAACGAGTGGGTACAAATAGTTCGTAAGGAGAGCGCTTTTAGGTGTATGTGGACTACTGTGAATTTTATAGGTATTATTCGGGGACTGTGGTAGTCCGGAAAGGCAATGGACCTGTGACGAGGGTCACGGACAGACGTGAAACGAGTGGATAAGATAGTCGAATTTCGATATTATGGCTTTTTGAAGCTGAATTTTCGAATTTTTGATGTAAGATACTAACAGATATAGATAATATAAATATATATATTATATATTATGGCTTTTTGAAGCTGAATTTTCGAATTTTTGATGTAAGATACTAACAGATATAGATAATATAAATATATATTATACATTTTTTAATTATAATAACTGTCTTTGGCTAAAAACGGTCAAACGATTGCCGTCTGCGATAACAAATCTGTGTACACATCTCGCCCTTATTCAGACGGTACAAGTATTACGACGAACATTTCCGTTTTTCGATTGAGCTCATACCACAAGTATTAAAACCACATTAAAACTACCACTTAGGATTTTGGACAAATATCGTGCGGAGAGTGTGTAAACGCCATAATTAATTAGGGGTTGATTTAAAAAAAAAAAAAAAAAAATTGCTACTTCAGATGGTTACAGGAAAGATATTACAATGATACGTTGTTTTTTGCGCATGGAAATATCTGTAGAGCAGACCAGAGAACTTGGCGTGTGTGCAATGTGATCACGCTGAATCTCGATTTCGCAACTCGTGACGTCGTCGTCACGGGTTCGTCGCTTCCGAGAAATGCGTAACGACTACAACAACAATAATAATAATTACGACGAGTGACGAAATCACATCCGATCACTCGGACTACAGTAGTGTACACACACACACACACACACACACACACACACACACACACACAATATTATGTCGTTGTCGAAACACACGGGGCCCGTGTAAAGGGTTCGGTCGAACGGTCGTCGTTTACGTTTATGACGCATAATAATAATTATAATATAGTAAACTCTGTGGTGTAAAAAACTAGTTTAAGTAAAAATAGCTACTAATCGAAGAAAAAAACCAATAGAAAAGCCTATAACAAGTTTAAATTATCATTTGGATCTAAACGAGTATGATAATAATGCATAATCATTACACGTAGTATTTGAAGAGCAATAATAAACGCATTACAATATTTATCTACTATATTTTTTCCAACTAAAATTGATGTGATCGAACGAGCAAAGAGATGCAAGTGACAAATACTTCAGTTTGAGAAAGATCAATTCAAGTTTGATTCATTACTGTATTTAAATGCAACTTTTTTCTGTCAACAAAATATTGCATAATCTAATACGAAATCACCGTTAAAATCTCTTTGCCACTAAAATATTTCATACTTCATCATCAGTAGTTGTTTGCAGTTTCTATCTCAATTTTTCACTTGCATTTATTTTGAATGTTTATTCCCTCGATTATCAACTGTTTTTATTCCTTAACCCTTAATAAACAACGACACGTCAGTAGAGCAGGGCGAACTCGTTCGCGTTGGCGTTGACGGATAACGATGAGTCCGTGAGAGAATACGTCACGTGCCTATTCACGTGTAGCGCAAAGCGTGCGTGCGTTTATAATATTATATATTTTATACACACCGATCGTCCGTGTCGTCGTAGGTATTATTTTTTTTATATTGGTAGTACGTGGTGCCGAGTACGACGGAAAAAAATCTCTGCCCGCGGGACCTTGAACGTATATATACGTAGTATATTACGTACTGTTATATTATTATTATTATTATTATCATTATCATTACCAACATATCGTTATTGCGCGAGCCAAACACGACTGAAACGACGGGATACCAAAGCTCGGCCCGAAGCAAAACGACCGTTTCGCAACTGACACGTGCGGCGGACGTGGTACGCCGGACGCGGGTTTTGCACGTCGAAAATACCTACGCGCGCGCCTAGGACGATGAGGTGTCGACGGCGAAGAGGAAAACGTACGTGGATCGCCGCCGACGTCGAAAAGGGACTGCGCCACTTCTTTTCGTCACTTGGACCCGGTCCAAATCGCCGTGTGGTTTTTTTTCATTTCCGACATTTTATCCGCTTTGAGTTTACTACAATACACAGTATATTTTGTTTAGTAAAATTATACTTGTGCTCGTCATACTTTGGCCGTTTTCCTCTTCGTGAGATTTAAGTGCGCGTAAAAATACAAAATCGTGTGCGGCGGCCTAACCGAGAAAATATATGGGGATGATCAAATTCGCGATACTCACAAATACGTAAAAAACTGATTTCCTCGAAATTTCATATTGTATTATGTCATAATACAAAAATATATATTTTTTTATCGATGAAATCTAATAAACAAGATTTAGAAAAAACGTCTAGAATCAAAAATTAGTAATTTGTAATATACACGATAGGCCTGCAACAAGAAATTCAAAGTCTTCCTCGAATTCCATAATTTATTCCGCTGTGTTTTACTTCGGATCGCAGTTTGCCTCGACTATCATACCACATTACGGAAGATGGTTATAACTCGATATTTCCCCTCTCCTTCATGGCTAACACTTTATTTCGTACATACGATCCCTACTTTGATGAATGATAACGATTCGAAACAGATGATCTGTGGACAGTGAGATCCATATATCGATGAGTCCTTATTAAAAGACCTATAGCATATACGCGATGACAAATAAATATCCTAGCCACCCCTATGAGCCCCCAAACACCACGACCATCCCCTATACACACACAAGAACGTACGATGGTGTAGGCCACGGTGGCTGTACTTATGTAGTTATGTGTAGAACCTACAATACAGATATGTATATATGAATGTCGTCACCGTCGAGTTCCGGCCAAGGACGACGAGATCGAGGAAATAATAGTGCAGTATACCGAACTGCAAACCGGGGAAGGTCGCTGATAAGCACACGGTGTTTTTTGTGCTCGGAGAATCTTTTTCCCTTTTTTTGTATTTTATTTATTTATTGTCTTTTTTACCATTTACATGTAATGCACGACAATATATTATAATAACACACACACACAATAGGCATGCGCACGTGTTAAAAAGCTACCGCACGCGCACACAATAATATACAATATATTGTTGTAATCGCAAATTATTAATTTGACCTTTTAAAAATATCACTGAGGTGAAAACGGTTGAACACAGATTGTGGCGTGAAATCGTCAAGTGGTCGGTTTTATGCATGTGCGGGCGGGTGACGCTATTATTACAGTAGGTACCTACTCGGCGGATGATATCGTTCAGTATCACTACATAATACACGTACATTGAAAGAATAATGGCTAACCCTGTAATGATCGCGCGTACACTACAGAAAACCGGGAGCTGCAAACGATATTATTTATTAGCATATTATTTTAATGTATTATGATAACTAGTCGCCTTTCGTTCACCTAGTCAAAGAGTAATAATTTTGTTTGTAATTTACATAATGTAAAAGCCAGTACAATGTGCTTGCACGGAAAATTCTGTATGGAGAAACATATTATTTGTTAATGAATCACAGGAGGAGACAATGTGTTTAAATAAAATGTCGATGACGAAAATTAAAATCAATAATCATACTTATTTTTAATATAGAAGATACACTAATTATTTTATTTACTAAAAAAACCTATAAAACCTATAAATCTTACCCTCTCAAACACGTCCATGTAGACAAGTAAACTTAAGTATTGCACGAACTACCAACGTGATAATGGATAGAGGATGACTTCACATATCGGAGAGTGAGATAATAGTTCCCGGTTACTTCACTTTTTCGATATCGCATAATTTGTTTGTAGTCATAACATTGTCACAATCGTAATAATAAATAATAATAATAATACAATTAATTAATCATGATTTGTCCACTCGCCTAGAACCCTGCAGCTTAGCGAACAACCAGTTAGCCATTATCAGGTGTTATTATAAAATTGTTTTTTTCTCACTTCTCACGCCAGCATTATATAATAGGTAATTATAATACTCGTGTGCATTTATTACATAACGCATTATCAGCGTTTTAAATGGAATGGTGTTCACGTTGAATATCAGGAATTTAATATTATTATTCATTACCTATTACCATTATTATTCAATGCAACGGCAGCTGCTGTCGCGGATGCCGTAATCGATTGAACGTGATATGTTTCACGTGTGCTCATAAAAAGTTTACAAAGATACACACACATATTTACTCATATATTTATATATGATATTATAATATATTATTACCACATAACTGTCACACCTGAAGTTGATAGTGCTTGATTTTAACATTTTGGAGACTAAGACGTAGGTCTCGTCAAAAAGGGCCGTTTATAATAGGATATTATATTATTTTTACTATCCCTTTTCAAATGAAAAAATTTGTCGAAATATGAGGTACTAATTTGATGGTTTTTAATACAATATCAAATAGATTTTTTTGTTGGTTGGTTGTTTTCAAAATTCATCATAGGAAAACTTTTAGGTCGTTCAAATGCTAACCATTGGTGGGTGGATCATCTGTTTTCTCCTCTGTAATCACGATGTATTACGTATTTAAATTAGTTTAATTTCTGAGAAATCTGTTGACCGAGATTTTTTTATCCAGGTCATGAGAAAAAATATCCAAATACCGTACATATAAAGGTGGGAAATAGGGAAAGAAAACGTATAATTCCAGATAAGGAATACCATCTTATTTTTCAATGATTGAACATTAAAATCTCTGTTAATGACTAAAAAAATAATAACAACAAATCGTAAATAAAAGAACATGTAGCTCCTATGCAAATATGACCTGAAGTCGATAGAGCTAAGTTACTTGCTTGAATCAGATACTATCAATTGAAAATTGAATATATACCCTACAGATTTGGACGTTAATGACGCGTTTGTATTATTTAAAAAAATATTTTTTATTTATGTTCTTTATTATTACTCTTTATTATTACCATGAAACAACAATATTATATCTGTAATGAATAATAATTCATTACAGATTTATCCAAATTGGGAGTGTATCAGTGTATGACGGCGACAGTGACTGTAACGACAATGTTTATTATTATTGGTAATCATATTTCCTACGATTTTGCTCACAATATTACCAGTTTGTGTTAGTTTATATACTGCGATACGCTCACGTATAATGCGGTGCTGCCATATTCGACTTAGCAAAACAACATTTATTTAATAATTTTATTGAAGGCAATTTCAAAGCAGCTCTTTACGTCACAACAATTCCCGAATATTCAGTTGTGTACAATTTGATCTTCACTAGCTTTTGTTCGTACCCTTTTCAGTCCGTTGTCACTCGCAAAACGATAGATTAAGTATACGTAACACAGATTTTATCGATCCGAGACTCTGCATAAATACAAGCTCATAAATAAACCTACACAATTATCGCACTATACGCAGTATACGATATTATTATATTACGACGAGGTACAAAAGTCAACATGTATGTATGACATATTATGTGTATACCTACACAAAGCACCCGCTCGTCAAATCGTTCGTAAAAACGACACGTTCGCCGTGTCATAAGCTTATACATCGATAGAAAACCACTTACTATTAATTTGAAAAGGTAGTTGCGCATAAAATACAAGAAAGTCTCAAGAATACGTCGTTTTGAGCCGTTTTCTCGAAAGTGATTCGGGCGAATTTATCTCGGTAATCCCCGGAAAGGGAATATCGATGTCCCGAGACTAAATTCCTAATTTGAATTTGAAGTGGTGGTGTGGTATTTAGAGAGTTTGAAATTTCCGTGTAAAAGCTTAGGACAACGCGTGTCGTGTACACGTTTTCGTAGAAAAACAATAATAATTATTTCAGTGAAACACGTTGGAGGAAAAATAATTATTGGGGGTTATCATATTTATTTGATTTAATCCCTTCTATTGGTATTAATCTTAGGCAATTTATAAGAAATGTGGGAGGGGGTTAGTGAATTTAGGGGTTGAACACACAAAGTCACCCCAATCTCCACCCACAGAGACAAGTTAATTCGTATGTCAATATCACTATTATTGTAACATATAACATAGTAAATGTTGGATAAATTTTATTTCAAACGTTTTTTTATTAGTTATACTAATACCTATACAATAAGTGTATACTGTGTTATTTAAGTGCTTCGACAACGGCCGTCGAGCTGTATCTAAAGGTGGATATAGAATTTTGTTCATTTTCATTTACGAAGCATACACCATTCATAGTAGTCCGGGGACAGAGGAGACGGAGAAATCGGTCCTCCGACCACGAATATCCGCGAAAATTCCGCACGGTATCGCGCCTATACCGCACACATTGATATGCCACGATGCGTGAACGAGTCGGTCACGCGAGACGAGATATCTACCAACCGTACTTATTATAATACATATATATATATATATATATATATATACATTGTGTCACACAAGGATTTATTGGTTTTTAGCCTGGTCGTCGCCAAAAAAGATGGCAAAAAGGCGAAAAGTCGATGACGGCAATTTTATTATAATTATTATTATTACTATTATTCTGTTTGTAGCGCGCAGTCGTCGTCATAATCGTTTTGGTCTCCGCAACCCGATCTCGGAAGTTGTAAAATGACAATGCGATTGGTAATCTAATACAATAACAATAATCACAAAGAGCATAATATACGATTTGTATACACACGTATTCGCATAGTACACATTATAATAATAGAGTAAACCACGTCATCGCAGCCTATTACGTGAGTAGATACGTGTGTGTGTGTGTATGTATGTGTATAAAAGTATGTATTATACATTTATGCGCGCGCGTTTCGTTTTGAAATCGTTCGATGACATTGTTAATTTTTACGCATCATAAAAATCTCAATAGCCTTGGATGCGTTACGACTCGGATTAAAAACAAAATAATAATAATAATAATAATAACATTTATAGCAATAATAATAATAATAATAAAAATACACTGCCAAAAGCGGAGTAGCTAACGTTGTACGTGTATGTGCGTTAGTGTGTGTGTGTGTGTGTGTGTGTATGCACATGTATGATGTATGAGATAATAGTCGTCGTGTTGGGCGTGATTTTCTTCTTTTTTTATTTTTACATCATTTCGCGCGAAGATAATACGCGTATAGTAATACAAATTATGTGGGATCTTGTAGGCCAACTCGTTCCAACATTTTGGCCTTCACCCTCAAGGTGAAGTTTACTGAGTGATTTTGTTTTCCTCGTTGTCTTTTTTTTTTGCATAACACTCGTAATAACAGCCATCGTCATAACGACTATTATATAATAGTGTGCAACAAACATTGTAGACCAGTTATTATTACTTTTCTCCCTCTACACAATGTACAATATATATTATATTTCCCTCCTCTACTCTATCTGTAAATACTCAGTGAATATTTTTACACGTCGTCGTCAGCAGATACGTGGAAGGGGCGGCCTTTGGCACACAGACGTTCCTCTCTTGACCCGTAAGCATTATTCAATTTCTTTTCCTCTGCCATCACCGTCACATTATCTATATATATATATATACACACACATACAGTGAAACCTTTATATAACGGACACCCATGGGGAATAAAAAAGTTTCAGCTTTACAGTAGTGCAGTACGGTATAGAAATATTAAAAAAGGTGCGAATGTTATGTTTAAAAATGACCGTTATTACACGTGATATCAGTGTTTGGAGTTGTCCATTACCACAGAAGTTTCCCCGTATACGTTTTTATGATATGATTATGAAAAGCATTATACACAGCGACAAATTGAAAAGACAAAGAAAAATGTTCATAATATTATCGAACCTGTGATATAACATACGTAATATTATGTCGAATGCGACGGTAAACGGGTCAGCTGTAGGACCGTACAAGGACCCGCCGCGGTGTATTATGGTCGCGGCGGCGTGGCTAGAGGGTCAATACTAACGTGTGTGTGTGTGTGTGTGTGTGCGACAGCGGTTACGCAACGGTTACTGTGAATATTGACCTTATACGCGTGTCGCGTGCGTATCTATCTATAACCTATCTATAACGCTCGCGCAGCCAAACAATAATAATAGTGATAACGATGATAATAATAATAATAATTAAGACGCTATTGTCGTTAAAGCGATTAATTTGCAGCCCCGTGAGTATGTGGCAGTGTAATGAGACGACGGCAGAAACGCGGTTAATGGCTCACACATAAGTGTTATTATGTCACAATTATTTTGTTATCATATTATTATAATAATATACCAGTTAAACCGCACAGTAGTACAACACACGACGATAACGGTGTACTGTAGCCGTTGAGCGGGCTAGTGGGGGAGGGGTGACGAGGTCAAATAGAGTCGCGTTCTATAATTAATTAGTGAAATACAACATTTTTGTATCTCTGAAGAGACAATGAAAATTTTTTCAACCAACCATGCACGGTATCTCGAAATTCGGAAACTTGTCCCTCGATTCGTGGTCAAGTGAAAAAAGTATCACTCCCCCACCTCTCCCCCCATCGATGGCACTGTTTGGTGGTTATCGTAATACTCGTTATTATTAAAAAAAAATGGTGGTAAAATAGTCGTTATTAATAGAGCAACATTGAATGTAATACATGTTATTACGGTCAGGTCTTGATGGGCTGTAAGCGGGTGGTGGGGGGAGAGGGGAAGTGGAACGCGACCGAGCGACGATAAAATCGGAACGCGGTCAGGTTTGGTGCTCCTCCTCCTCCCCTACCCGTCCGTCATACGACGCGTGAACCATGAACGCGCGAGCGGCTGCACGCCGACGACGACAACGGTCGGTCGGTCGCGTGTCGTTCGTTTTGTGTAACGTTCTGTTCCATTTCCGCGCTCCAGTTTTCGCGCGAGCCGCGGGAACCGATTTTTTGGCACAAGCACACGCCGGCCGTTTCGTCTGAACGGTTCCCAGCACGCTTCCGGTGGGCTAGGAAGTGACTCGGCGGTCGTTTTTGCGGAGCCCGTTGAAATAATCTTTTACTTTCCAGGCCCGGGACAAAATGACGAATGTTATAATATTATCGCACTCGCAGAAGGCCACAAGTGAAAATGTGTAAATTAATATTATGTGAATGCATTTAAAGAATGAGATGACAATACAATTTATTATGTTATCATCCCTTTTATTGGATATCATTTATACACGGTGTCTCGGTACCATTTAACAAATGTAATAATTTTCGTTTTATTGATGATTTTTACTAAATTTCAAATTTTAGAATTAATTCAAAATAGTAATTTTGTAAATCTGATTTTTAGAAAAATATCGATGTTTAAATCACTTACATGGGTTAAAATAATTAATAAGTTTGCGAATAATTTAATATTTTAGATAGTCAAATACTTCATAATTATGGTAATAATAGTATGACGTCAATTGGCGATATTATGGGTTATTTAACAAAATTATATATAATTATTCGCAAACTTATAAAAAAATAATAGACAACGAACGGATTAAGGTTTATTAGAGTTATAAGCATCAATATTCACCTAAAAATCAGACGTACACCCGCCGCTGCCGCCCGAATCGAGCCTCTCTCTCAAGTCGGCAAATCGTCGTCGTCGTCGTAGCCACGCAGCAGTACACGTGAGACGCACGCGGGGCGCTCCGAGTGGCCACTCAACGTACACCGACGCGGCCAACCGGTCGCATTCGAGAAAAACGTCGTCGTCGACACGGGAAAAATACATTGGCACGCGAGTCCGCTGACGACATCGCGTTCGCAAATTTCACATCGCTTACCGTCGTAAATAACAATAAAAACTAACAACGTGCGGAGCTCGAAGTGGGCGTCTGACACGTCTATATAAGATTTCTCGCTCAGAAATCACCTCCTACCCCAGTTTCTACTGACCTAAGGGCATGCCCCTCGCCCTTTGGGGGAGCGTTCACACTTTTTAGAGAATTCGTGTGAGGTCAATTACTAATAAAATATATTTAAATATGCTTTTGATTGTTTTTTTTTATTTTTACTTAACCTGTGTCCAATAGGTATAACCGAAAAAAGAGATCATACATTTGGGGTGTGAAGTAAAATAAGTCAGAAAACACTGCCCTACCCTATGTTCCGATCTTTTTCCCCCTGCCAGTACCATTTTCAGGTCACATTGTAAAATCCACTGTTTCATAAAATAATTAAGGTAAATAGTTATTATGCATCGAAAGTGGCTGCTTGTAAGGTTTGCAGTATCTTTTCAATACACCCTGTATACAGCCACTGCATTTACCAATGGCGTAATAATACAATACATACATACTCGTACATACATCGTAGGATTTATACCGTGCCTACGACATTCACCACCACGCGTACGCCTAATAAAGTCATTATTTCCTTATAACAGTACTGCAATATGTAGCACGCGTACACGTGTAATAACATAACATGTTCTGCACTTTTATGTACACGTCACGCACCGCGACACGCGGTCGATATTGCGTTCGATCGGTACCTATAGTTGGCATGCAAGTACATATTTATAACTACGATTCAAAAAATCTCTAGTCGAAAACTAATTACGTTTGCCCATACTCCGATGAAACGTTATCGAAACGAGCAGACGTTAGCGTCATTTCAAAGTTATTTGCTCGAATATAAATCAATATCTCGCTAATATTTAGCATCGTAATATCTGCAGCTACTGTAATAATGCAATAATAAAAACATTAAATACCCGTCTCTTCAATATAGGTACATAGTGGGCAATTGATAATAATTTATTATATTATGACCGTTTCCGCTGTCACTGCTTACTGCTGATATTCCTATGTGCGAGTGTAATAATATTCTAACGATATTTTCTGTTGAAAACAAGCTCAGCAATATACAGCAGTTCGGTCGTTACAGTTTTCAGTACAGGCGCTGTTTAGCACTTTTTCCTCAAATAGCGGTCGACAAAATTTCAACACGTCTCAGTCGTTCCGAAAACACCGCCATGTGACCCGGATACATTTCAATTTGTGTAATAAGCAATCGAGGCGCGTATATCTTCTCGGTGAAACAATATTTTTTAGTAGATTCACCATTATCTGGTTAATTTTAACACCTGCGTTATTCGAAGTTATCTGTTTTATTATTATAATGATTATTATTATTATTATGTAATAGATGATGTCGGGTGATAAACTTAATTATTAATCGTTGAATTTTTCGTAAAAATTTTGATGCACTTATTATTGTTATTATTATTATTCCTATTTTTTTTTTTTTTTTTTTAGATCCCTTTTGACTAGGTGTGTTAAATATTCGAATGAATGGTCTAATGAATACTGTTTTACGTACAATGTTTACACTTTATACTATAAAATGTCTATTTTAAATATATATATATATTTTTTTTTTTTTTTAACGAATTCTATGATACGTAATGGCATCGGTTATTAAAAAATAAAAATAAATAAGTAATTACGTTTGTTGATCAAACAACATTGATCGTTTAAAAAATGTTTTCAATAACCTTGAACGGGGTCTATATACAATAAAAACTCTAGTAATATTATATATAGCACACATACATATGAGTGTATAGTAATATAATCGCTAATACTATTGATTATTCTATTTTTTCCAATGGACATACGACAATAATTAGCAAGGAATTTCGCGACATAATTACATAGAAATAATTACCTAACGGGTTTCTAGGAGGATTGAGCAGATAAAAAAAAAAAAAATAAAAAAATAAAAATATAGGAAAATTATCACTGAAAATGCATGTTGAATAAGCCCACGCCCGAAGAGACTGGAGAACGATAATTTTCGAATACGTTAATTCACGGGCTCTTCGTGTACGCATAGGTTAAAGTGGCCAGAAAGCAGGTATATACGGGGGACGTACGGTACATATTATATTCTTATAGATAAAAGATATTGTGACTGATAGTAAATTGCAAAACACTAATATATTATAATAATATGGGTGTATATTGTAATTTTTATCACGCTTAATTGAATCGTGTTTTACCGTGACGATAAAGTATATACGCAATCGTTATATTATGTCCTGTACACAGTGTACGCGTGACGCACGGCAGCATCCGAACAAAAATTATTTGGGCTTTTCCCACTGGTAAATTCACTGTATTTTGTACTTGAGAACGACTGTCATGTAAAAATGTGTAAACATATTCAATTTATAGTCACGAAACCCGTTGAAATAATATTACCACGTATTTATGTGAATATAAAGACGAACTTATTATAAACATATCATATCGGAAATCGACCCCAGAAACGGCTGTTTAAACCGAAACTCTCAAAAGCAAACATATTAGTAGGTATGCACGAGTAACACTCACCACATTGTCCACCGTTATTTCTCTACTCTTGTCTTGTGTATGTACTATGTACGGTTTTGTTTTCAATCATTTTAACGACTACCATTGACATATTATGATCAATATTGTCATTTTGAGACTTGGCGAGTTAAAAGAAAAAGAAGCCTATTCAGTTTTTGCTATTATAATGCTAATCCCCATTGAGTATACTATGCGTTTTTATTTTACACTGTTGACAAAAGCTTCATGTGACTGAATAATTACTGTTTTCATTATTCGTGCTTGGCAGAAAAAAAACACTTCATCATCGCTAGAACCAGGAGGACACCGACAAACTTAATAATTTAGATGGAGCGCACAATACGCCGGCCTACCTAACGGTGAGCTCTTTCTTTTGTAATTATTGACTAATGTTGGCATTTAAAAAATATGCAGTATTCACTAATAGTATATAAATGTTCATTGTACACATGCCCGAGAAACAATACGTACTTTTAAATCCATATTGAAATGGTAGTTATCGATAGAGCGGGTATGTATCTAAGTGTCAGAGAGTACATAACTTATGCCTGACTGTTATAACAGATTTTTTTATAGGTACCTAATATAATATGTATTATGTTACCCGGCACAGGCGTATTTTACGCAATTTTAATTGTTTTGGCTGATTCTACGAAAATGGTTATTTAAACTGTGTGGTGTATACCGTTTGCCAGATCGAAATGAACGTGAGTAACGAACGTGTATAATTCCTATTGTTAGTGACAACTGCAAACAACGGGACAACAAATAAAAATGATGTTCTTTAAATTCACTTAAACCCGTTAAAAGCGATTAACTGTAAACGACTTTTTTTTTTTCGTATTGTGTATTATAATGAAACATTTCTTACATAACTTGTGTGCGTTAATTGTAAAACTATATGATTGTAATTAATACCTAAATTGTCGGTCAATATTCTATAAGAAAACAAAACGATTTTTTTTCAATAATTCACAAAAAATATATTTTGCAGTTCGTTCATGAATGAAAAGTAACACGAAAAATTTTATTACGTGTCATTTAACCAGATTTATCTAAGTCACCGGGAAAACATTTTGTTCAACTTAAACCCCGAAATCGTGAAGATAACTATAAAAGCCAATATGAAAACGTTGACGTATTAATCGTTTTCTCGATCCGAAACAATTTAATATAATCATTGTATCTATTCGACTATAAACATCATACACCTATAATAATTTCCAAGTATTCAGGTGTAATCACATTTATGTGCGGTAAATCTCTAAATATCTTTCTTTTTTTTTTTTATGTAGGGAATACATCAAAAACATCTAAGCCAATCTGACACATTACACCAGAATTTCGTATTTAGGAACCTGAAACACTAAGTGTAGAAAAAAAAAAGTGGATAACATCTACAGTGTGTAATTTAATTCATTGCGAAAATCGTTTTCGTTTGCACGTCCATTAAAACAAACGCTGATTACTCCTCGGCAACCTTGAACTATAATTGCATTATTACAAAAAGTACGATGAACCCTAACCATCGGATTTTAACTGAACGGTGGATTTGGTGTCGTAATATTTCTATGAGCAAGAAAAAAAAAATCCAATTTTTATAGCCACAATGAATTATACATAATCTACATTAGTACATTCACAACAATAATATAACGTGCAATAATATAAACGAATTTTGTTTTTAAATGAAGGAAATGTCATTTTTTATTTCCACCAAAAATATGTAATTTAAATTTATTTTGATGACTGTAATTCACAAAGCTATCTACAAAAATAAATGTATTTTCTAATTAATATTGAATTTATTTTAAAAGTAAATAAGATTTAAAAATATACAGCTACAAGGAATACAAATATTACAGTCACATAATATTATGTATACTGTAGTTAAACTATATGTTTAATCTATTGAATAAGTATGATAATTATTTAAATCATAAAAAAAGAGGTTTGAAATTTCAAATTCAAGAATAATTTGATCGGTGAAAATTTAGAATCAACTGAGACTTTTTCAACGTCGAGAAATTCTCGGAAAATCGTAATACTTTCAATCGGAAACAAAAATGCAAACACATAATAAATAAATATTTTAATTATGCATTTTTCCACTCGGGGCTACATAAAAAAAAATTTGAAAAATATAATGAGCTCCTGAATTTCACGTTTGTTCGAGGACCGACACGGAGAGTACGTATAGGAAATTTATTGTGTGTGCGCGCTGCGGAGAATGGACGTTTGCGTCACGTTTGATAATAAAATACAATCGACTCGAAAACCAAAACGAGAACGATTTCACCCGCAAGTTGTTGTAAAAACGACAAGATGCTAATACTAAGTCGACAGTGTGTATAGGTTACTAACATCTCGCGTTTATAATTCTCAGAGAATCGCCACGGGGGTTGTCACTTGGAGATTTCAATGCTGGGGCGGTCGCGCGGTAAACCACCTGTTGGACGCGGTCGTGCCGGACGTTATCGCCGTGTCGCGCGCAATAACAGAGTATACGGCGCTATACGGACGTCTTATAGTGCGTCCGTATAGTGGCACGGAAGCGACATAAAAAGCGCCGAAATGTAATAAATTTTGCGTTTAAAGATATTAGGTGTTATAAATGTACCGTGGTATACTTACAACAAGCGTGCGTGGTTCGTCCGACGTTCAGATGTACCGGTCGGCCGCGGTATCCTTCATGATGATGCCCCGGAAAAACGGGGAGGTAGACGAATGATAAAAAAAAAAAAATTAAATAAATAAAAAAACTATGCGACAATCGCGAACTACCGCCGCGGCGAACTGTGGCCGGTGTTTTCACGTGTGGTCGCACGATCGCGTCGCCGACTTCGAAGAGTAAAAATAATCAAAAAAAATTCTTCAAACAGAGTAAATACTCTGCCGCACGGCGTGCGTTAAATTTTTTCAAAAATGTCTCGTTTTTGCGTATCGAACGGCCGTCATCGACGTAAAAAATGTTCTGCGGCTTGTCGCACGACGGGAGTCACCGCGCTCACGGAGACGAAAAAAAAATTTTAAAAAAAATTATTAAAAATTAAACGTCCAAATTAAACTGCGTGAACGATAGTAAAAAAAAAAAAAAAAAACCAAAAAACGTATCGTCATTAACAAAATAATTTGTCGATCAACAAAAAAATATATTATTCGGACACGGCTTCTCGCACTGAACGAAATCGCGGTCTCGGCGTCTAATGTGAAAATCCTTCGGAGAGAGACGCGCGACGTTACTGGCGACGGACGGCGACGGACTGTTGTAGCAGTGTGCGCGGGCGCGAGCGCGAGAACGTCGTTCACGCGTATCAGCGTGCGTGCGCGTGTGTGCGGCGGCGGCGGCGGCGGCGGTGGCGGCTGTGTGATAGTCGCTGCTGCGTTGCGTGTAGCGTGCGCGCGTACTTGACGGGCGAATGCGACAGAGCCGACTGCCGTGTCGCCGCCGCTGCCGCCCGTATCGCGTTGCCGGCCGCCCGGTTGCCGTGTTTGTGTTGCGTCGTCGTTCGCCGTACGGCGGAGGTAACGACGGTGGCGGCGGCGGTGTCTGCTGCTGCGATTATAATATTTTATTATATTATAATAATATTAGGTATTATTATTATTATTATTATTATTATTGTTATTGTTGTCGTGTGGTACGACGCCGCCGTGTTTCGTCGTCGTGCTGTGCGTCGCGCCGGTGGGGAGACCGCGAATCCCTCTCCCCGCCGCAAGGCGGCATTTTCCGCCAGACCGGCAGTCCCCACCGCGGCATGGACGGCCGCCCCGCTCCCCGACCGCGGCTCCCCCGCCACCACCGCCGCCGCCGCCGCCGCCGCTGATATAATATATAATATAATAACGTATATAAAAATATTATAATTATTATTAATTACTATTTTTATTCGGTAAGTCTCGTCTGTTACGCGCAGACGCAACAGCGATTAATTACTAATAACCCGATAATACTGCGACTAATAATAATTGATGATTTAATTGTTTTGACTGTCAAAAGCCTCAAAAGCTCTTAAAATACTTAATGCCCATCAGTAAATAGAATACAGTAATCCCAACGTTATCCGCGGGAGTTGGGTTCGAGTGAAATCGTGCGGATAACTAAACCGCGGGCGACAAGACTATAATATATACGTATAATACAATGTTTAAATATTATTAAATAAACGCCTTTTGTATAGCCCACTTGTACCCGAAATCACTGCCCATATGTACCAAAAATATTTTGAATAAAAACGCTTCAGACCTGCGCAACATTGCCGCTTTATGTCTATTGAAATATGGACCATATTTGTTTGTATTTTATGTTTAAATTTTCATAAAATTTGAATAAAAAAAATAAGAATTTCTGGGTTGTCTTTTTTGTGAAACTTTTAGTAATTTAAAAAAAAAAACTTCAATAAAACGATTCTGAACGAAAGAAGTTAATAATATAAATATAAAATAGTAGGTTAGATATGTTTAACAAATAACTATTATTATTTAATAGTGTTGGGTGAGTAGCATAGGCGTATTTAAAAGGGCTTGGGGGGCTTAGCCCCTCCCCCCAAAATAAGTCATAGCCCCCCAGAATTTTTTTAAAAATTGCTTAAGATTAATGCACTTTCCGGGGGCTAAATCAATAAATAAATATTTTAGCCTAAGTACGCTAATGAATATGGTACAACACAATATTATTATTATTTAACTATTGTCATATTAACAGAGTATTTTAATATAAAGCAAATATATATATATATGTGTGTGTATGTGTGTGTAGAAATTTACAACAATAGTAACAAATATTATTAAAGTATTGCAATATATTTAATATGAATATATTTTTCCTTTCATAAGATTTAATTTTCTTTTTTCTTTTTTTTTCCTTGTATAAAATATCTCACATTTTTAATCGTATAACACATTATTAAAATATTATGCTTAAAGATTATGCTTAAATGAATTTAATTAGAAATGTAGTTTATGTAAAGAAACAGGTAAATAGTAAGTTGTCATAATCCCATAAAGCGAATAAACATGAATGTAACACCTTCATATACCTACAACGTAAATATATGAAGAAATAACTAATTATATATTAAAGATAATAAACTGAAAAAAATAAATTAAAATCGTTTCAAAATAACTTTCATTAATTCGAATTATACATTAGGACGCATTTAGGCTACTCTGGGGTACAAACGGGCTGTAGCCTTCCGACCAGAGGTGTAGCTTAAGTTTCAACCACCCGGGGTGGAGATGTTATTTGCAACCCCCTTTTAAGGAGGAGCATTTTTTATGTATTTAGCTTTTTGCTAGCCTAAATAACTTTCAATGACCATTTTTTTGTCACACCTTTAAAAAAATGCCTTTTCCTTAAAAAATCCGCACCCCTGCATCCCCCCACGCTACGTAACTATTTCCGACTCCATCCCGGGTAATCGATACTACAGATAAAAAATCTGAGGATAATGAAGAATAACTGTAAACAATTGATATAATAATGTATATAACAACAGTGGCGTACGTAGGATTTTGTAATGGGAAGGGATAATAATAAAAAAATGTATATTTTTAGTTTCATTTGATTTGAAATCAGTATTTTAAGGTTCCTATGCCTATGCAAAATTATCATTTTTACCATGTAGTAACATTTTAGTGAAGCTAGTTTCTACCCCCCTTGAGCACTCCACTGAGTGAGTTTCTATTAAATATATGATCGTAAAACTAAAAAATAAAATTTATCTATATTCTATAACATTTATTAAATGATAAAAAATTAAGTTTCTAATATTTTGAAAAGTTCACATTCAATGAAGTTAAACTCGTATGGTTATTTTATCAAATCTGGTTAATATTATATAGGATAAGTGGTAAATTCTAAAAAAAATTCTATTTATTTACATTTGAGGATCAATATTTTAGATTTATTACTAAATAAATAAAATTAATTTTTTGCAATTGTTTTACATATATCTATAGTGGTAAGAAATTTTCGAAAATAACGTGTTTAAAGTGCGGTCTTAATGATAATCTATGATCTACAGAAGGATTAAATAAGACTTAATTTAACAATAAGTTCCTTCTCAAAAATATTAATAAAAAAATAATAAAACAATAATTGTTGCGAAAAATCTAACTTAATTTAACCTTCATCTTTTATAAAAATAAAATATAATATGGACAACGGGGAGGGCTTCAGCCTCTTAGCCCACCTCTGCGTACGTCACTACGCTCGAGTATAGTATCCTAAATGTATACGTTTTGCTTCGTATGTATATCAATCTATGGAAAATTAACCAATTTATTTGTTCTACTACAACGAGTATCTATGGCATCAAGTGTAACCTCTAAAATGTTGAAATTTCGAGGTTTTGTAGTTTTCGACCAGTATGAGAATTAATAACTCAATATTGTTTCTTCGTCTTTCGAAATCCTTGTATAAGAAATTTTATGAAATATACGCTGAATATAGGGGGCAATACAGAAATTACTAATTTAATATTATTATTTTATGATTAGGTAGTTACTGATTTAATTGTTCCGAATTCATTGTCAAAAGCCGATTAACGTTTATAATATATATATATAAATACATAATACAGGTAAATAAATGATATTGTTACGGTTGAATAATATATATGAAATGCTTTATATTAGACGGTTATTGTTATTATTGCGCAGGAATATTGTTCCCGTCGTGACGGAAAATAATATGCGAACGTCATTTTTCCGCGTTCGGCATTACGCTGTCGTCACCATAATGAGTTTACACCACCACCATGGTAACCTGCACGGTTCTGGTACGAAAAAACGCAAATCGCACACTGGGGGGGCACGCTGACCGACCTCCGGAAAATACTGCAGTCCTGGTATTTCTACAACCTATACGATTTCGGTACGGCGCAAAAACACCGGTCGATCACCCGTCGAAAACGTGAGCCAAAGTGCGCTGTCACCCCACGCCTCTCCCGGATCTGCAATATTTGATTGTAATAATATATTGTTATTTTATTATACTTGTAGTACACACTACACTGCGCAGCAGCAGTGCAACAGTGATAAAATAATTATTGTATTTGTGTTATTATAACAATATAATATTTAACATTTATAACTTGCATTATGATATATCTACAGCAGTGTTTCTCAAAAAGTATGCTGTAATAGTATTAAAATTGAGTCGCGAAAAATTAGATTAAATTAAATTAAACATAATTGAATATTATAGTTATTAATAGACAATGTATTACAATGTAATTATAAAATCTCATTATTTTCTTTACAGTTTTCCTTCTCCTCAAATGTTATTTGATTCGAATTTGTGTATGTAATTTTAGGGGGATAAAGTGACAATTTTAACACTTTGGTGAGATAGCACGAGAGCCCATCCAGAAACACACTATTAATTGAACTTATATTGTGCTAAATCAAGCTATATAATTAAGAATCAAATGATTTTTGTTAAACACTAAAAATTTCCAAAAAAAAAATCAAAATTTATATACCTACCATAAAAGTATTTATTGGTATTATTCGTTAGATTATAAATTAGATACCTATTTTTTAGATTATTTACCAAGTACATTTATTATCAAAATGTTAGTTTTTAGGATTTACGATTTTTTTAGAATGTTGCCCAGTAAAATTAGGATGACGCCTAAAACTAACGTTCTACCCAACATTTTGTCACTACAGTACACAGCAGTACGTGTAACACTATTTTCGTATAATATAAAAATACTTTATTTAAAATGATCTTGCTTGATAAATAAGTTAAATTGCCTTAAACTCATTTTGTTTTTGTTTGACGTCGAGAATCGTTTTAAAAGAACGCGCTTCCTTTGCAGATTATTTGAAAGATAATTTAAGATGCTTTTCAATCGGTTAAAATTTTTAAAGTTTTATGAGTCACTAATGATGTGCCGATCCCAAACTATTAAATTTACTTTGATATATATTTAATTTAATATATATATGTAGTGTGCTATAGAGTATAATGTACCCAGGACATCAAACCTCTAAATACGTCACTGATTACAAAGGATATATTTTATATGATAAGGAAACCCAGTATAACCTCAAATTTTCAAAATTTTCTTTCCAGTTTCATAAACTGTCGGGATCTGTTCATTATTTTATTATTTATGGATCGGTCATTCGAAAACTTGAAATAAAGTACACATCCACTAAAGCCCTTTAATCATAAAATAAATTAATATTTTATTATTTAACATTACAGCGGTTTGATGGTAATAAAATAATATCACCTATATGTTGTATTAGGGTGTGATGTTAAACTTTTATTACTACTGTCATTGCGCGTACGAACAGGAATTAAAGTCGATGTCGGAAAAATAGTATTATGCCGTTTTTCTGCATTTGATTCGTTCTCGTAGTCATGAGTGTCATAGGTTTGCATCACGGTTCACAGCGGTTGCAAAACGAGTCGAAAAAACTTGAAACACTGAAATCCAAGGGGAAAAGTTGGGATCATTGGAATCGGCCTCTAGAAATTGCATCCAAACAGTGTACGGGGGAAGGGGGTTATAGTTCCCGGACTCATCCCATTTACCTTAATGATATCTAATATTATAATATTTAAATGTTCAGAAATTTTTCCAAAATCTTCGGAAAAATAATAAAAGATAGACTAATAAACTATTTAGAGAGTAACAAATTATTGTCTAGAAATCATTTTGGATTTAGACCGGGGACTGGGTACAGAAAATGCTTTATAGTGCAACTAGTGTTATTTATAATGCCATTGAAGATGAGGAAAAAAGTAACCGCGATTTTCCTAGTCTGTCAAAAGCATATTGTCGATTACAAAGAGCTTTCTAATGTTTTGTAAACTTTTGGTATAATAACACGATCGTCGTCGGTCGGTTACCCGAGACCATGAGGC
Organism: Stegophylla sp. TES_Ste_2020; assembly: GCA_025469315.1. Taxonomy (NCBI): domain Eukaryota; kingdom Metazoa; phylum Arthropoda; class Insecta; order Hemiptera; family Aphididae; genus Stegophylla; species Stegophylla sp. TES_Ste_2020. Next base: position 1,717 of record JAIPRM010002331.1, on the reverse strand, counting down.
AAAGTGCATCGTTGCCTCCCCCCCAGATCGTACAGTACTATAGTTTAGAAGTATGATAATTATGTAGTTACGATAGATTGTGTGCGTTAAGATATTATTGCCGATACGACGTTAATAGTAGCGCATACTAATTAATTTTGGATTGTAAACTGCAGTATCGTAATAGTTGGCATCAGATCTGATCTAATTTATATTATTATAATATGATGCGTGATCCGGGACTTTTTTTTTTGTCGTCAGAATTATGGCGGCGAGATTTTTTTGTGAGTTTGAATTTCATATTGGCAGTGGTGTAAACTGGGTGGTGCAAATGTAGCAACTGCACCACCGCATTTGAAAAGTGCATACTTTTGCACCACCAGAAAATTTATGTATATATGCTATATCGTTTCTATTTTCAAAAGACAACATTTGTTTACTAAAGAAATATTCACAAAATTGCAATAATTATTGTCCTATAACAGTGTTTTTTATGTCCCGTGTCTCCATAATATGATGGGGATATTATGTAAAACCTTATGTGCGTAGAATTTTAAAGAAATAATAAATCATTTTTCAATTAACTGATTCTCAGTGGAGCTTTAGCTAATTAAAAATAACAAATTTTTTTAATTTTATATTGAACATGTTTAATAATAATTGTTACACATTTAAATTCTATCCGAAACTCGTTTATTATTAGGTATCATTGAGATTTTCGTGATTTAAGCAATATTACTTTTAGAATAGGCAATAACAGAATAATCTGTGTCTATTTAATTATACTTGGCAATTTTTTATTGTTTTTGGTAAAAGTTAAAAAGTTTTGAGACCTTTGAGAAATTACACCTCTAAAGTAGATTTTTCTGACCTTAAAAGTAATTGTATGTTAAGTATGTCTATAAAAAGAAATAGAATGAAAGAAATAGATATCATTATAAAAGCACTAGCCTCTTCAATTTCCTTAGAATTTAACACTATTTGATACTAAAATAATTCAATACTTATTGATTATTTTTTGTAAAAAAAACCGGACGTATTTCGCACTATGAGTATACTTCACTCTATTTGGGTGGTACTTTGTAGATGGGTTAAATTTCAAAGAAACGTTTAATCAATTCTTTAATAAAATAATTTATAGTTGAGCTTAAGTATATACAAGATGATTTTGTTAAATTTTTTAGATTTTTCTACCCAAAAACTGAGAATCAGGAAAAAGATTTTGATGGAAATTGAATTGTTAGAAAAAAGATTCCAAAAACAGAAACCAAATGTTCATATATTCTAAATTTTCTTCCGTCAAAATATTCTTCATATTTTTTTCTATCTAAATTTAAATTATTTTAAAGTTTGGCTAGTTTACACCAGCTCCTTCGCTCCACTCAGAATTTGAAAAAGATTATATATTGTTTATAAAGTGAGGGTTTGGAATAAAAGTAGTGGTTTTGGTGGGTTCAGAATGATAATATTTGTCTTTTCTGCACCACCAGAAATTGAGGCTAAATTACGCCTCTGCATATTGGATTTAAGGTTATACCAGTGGCGGCTCGTGGGTTTTTGATGGAGTAGTGTACATTCAAAAATATAATTTACAAGTAGCAAACACAGAGGTTAACCCCCCCCCTAAAAAAACCTCCTGAAATTTATTTAATAAATTATTTCAAAAGTATAACAAATGAACTCATAAAAAATATTGATTAAAAATTAACGGTATCAATTTTATGTAGTTATAAATGTT
>JAIPRM010002330.1:0-31089 GCA_025469315.1 Stegophylla sp. TES_Ste_2020 | reverse complement strand
TTTTTTTTTTGTAAAAAACTACCCAAAATTTGACAAAAACGACACGAAAACCATCATTTTTTGATCAAAATTTTATGAAAATATAAACATAGATAGAAAATCCAATAAAAAAGATTTTGGAGCAAGAAAATTTTGAAAATGTGAAAAAAAATTTTGGACATTTTTTTTTCTTATATTATTAACTTCCCTCGTTCAGAATCGTTTTACTGAAGAAATGATTTATCGTTTCTTTAAAATTTAATACACCCGTCAAGAGAATACTACCCGTCGTGTGAAGTACACCCATCGTGCGAAGTATGTCCGGCTTTTTTTATCATTGAAACCATAGATGTAGGAATTTTTAAGTATGAATAAGGGATATCAAACTAGTTGACACGCAGGGAAAAAAAATCCAACCAACATTTTTATTTGACATGCTTGTACAAAAAAGTTCGCCATCCCTGCCATAGAGAAAGATTTATTTTATAATTATTATTATTATTATTATTAAATAATTGCGAGAAAAATTTAGTTCATTGAATTGGAATAATTCGTTTATGTATTTAATTAATTTTATTTCTTCACAGAAATATAAGTTATATATGTTAACAAATTTTGCAAAGAATAAAGATTTTTTTTGTAATATATGTTGCCAATAGGTAATAGTTTATTGTTTAATTTACGTTCAGAAACCAAACATTTGGTTCGTTTAAAAAGTGGCTTCCTAACTTATTTGATATGAACAACTGATTTCAAAATCATAATTTTTTTTTAATTATATTATATTACTATAAAATTTGTGACTATTTATGCTTAAATAAACATTTTTTGCAAATAAAAACAATTGTTTTTAAAAAAAGAGTAGATGGTTTTTTGATGAGAAAAGCATAGTAACTGAATTTTTTCTGTTATATCTATATGTGTATCTAAAAAAAAAAAAAGTAAAACATAGAAAATAATAACACAAGTGGAAAAAATACAGGCTCGGCGGCACGCGTTAAAATTAAGATATGGTAAGGGTGTTTTGCTAAGATATTTTTTTTTTTTTTTATTTTAAGCCTTTTTGGGGGATTCTTTCATTCAAATAATTTATATTAAATTAATTAAAAAATGAATATTATTATTATACAAATAAAAAAAATTGGCTGTTGACATTTTTGTTTGGTTAAGTGGAAATAGTGAGCTTTTTAGCTGTATTTTGAAGTCATTTTCAATAATAAAGTCCCCCTCGCCTTGATTAACCTTCAAATACACCACTGTCATTTCACAAATATTTAATATATTTGTTATTTTTAGAATCACTTCGTATTTGTAAGTACATTTTATACGTAATATTTTCAGTACCAAACCACATATGAAACTACTCGTATATATTTTAAATCATAATATTTTCAAATATTCACAATAATCATGCGTAATTCATGATTATTGTGACAATAATTAATAATCGCATTTTTTTTTCTTTTAATATGTTTACATACTCTAGTTACGTATCAATTGTGAATAAATAAAATAGTATACATTTATTTGAATAGTTAAAAATTCTTTGACGACAAATAATCGTAAGTATTTTTTTTTTTAATCTCTAAATTCTTTTTTTTTATGCTTTATATGTTAGATCAAATGGAAAAAAATAACTATTAATTGATCACATTTTTTAAAAATAATGATTTTTATTATTATTAATAATTTTCCGAATAATTATGTGAACAACTATTTATGTGAATATAATTATTATATTCACATAAATGGTTCTAATAAATAATAATAAGTTCTAATTGAACAATATATATATATATAATTTATTCAGGAATATAAAATAAAAATTTAGTTTTAGTTTTAAAATTAAGTGATAATTGAATTTATTATTCACATAGCAAATCTTCTCCTATCAGCAGAGGCTCCAGGTGAGAAATACCTGAAGATATGATATTCATAATATTAGGTTTCAGATTTTGAGCGAAGCTGATTATGAATCGTTTTCTAATTATGTAGTTAGTCTATTTTTTGTTAGTGAAATTTGTCCAAAATTTACGTTCAACTTTTAAAAATCAAGCAATTACTTATAGTAGCTAAGATCCTAAGAGGAGAATTTTTTTGAAATTCTGTTCAGTTTTTACGAAAAATGTAATTTATATATTTACGTCATTGCCCACAAATTATTTCCAATCGTTTTATATTGATTACTATATCAATGCTACATAATATATTGGATTATATTAAATGAAATCAAATAATTACATTATTGACTATAGATTCAACACGAGTCTTTAGTTATTTCAACCCTCTATTCGAATAATAAATTGGAAAGAAATAAAAATTACTAAACGCAATAGTAAAAACCAGTTCTCTCTTGTGCTGCAAAAATTAATTACAAGAATGCCAATTATATTATGTCAATGATTATTTTAAATCCGAATGTAATTCACTTGTGAAAGAAATTGTAAATAAATAGATATCAGGGAAACTATATAGGTAAATAAGCGTGAAAAATATTTAAATAATTGTTCTAATTAATTTATTATTTCCAGTTAATCAATTTAGTACTCATTATGAAAAATTCCTGAAATACTATGAGATTGGTAATATGTCGTTATCTTACCTACGTAAATATTGAAAACTTGTAAATTGCACATAACACATTTTATCCACATATTTTCGTTTGAAAATATGTGATTTCTAACGGCTACGCACATTTTTACAATATTATTCTTTGATATAATGATAATCAATTGCAGAGTTGGACTAGCTCTAAAATTTGCACCGGGAAAACCATTAGTGACCGGCCTCGGTACCAACTATTTGAAAAAAACAAAAATGTACGAGTATATAGAACAACATAAAAAATAAGATAAAAAAGTAAAGTAAAGTGAATTAAAATAAAATATAGACAAGAAAGCAGGACATACTTCGCACCACGGATATTATTCGATATTCGGGTGAAAAACTCTTGAAAGGTGTGTACAATTTTAAAGAAACGATAAATAATTTCTTTAATAAGACGATTCTAAAAGAAAGAAGTTAATAAAATAAAGAACAATAATAGTTATCATTTTCAACACACTCACCAAGAGTATCTGACCCGAAGAGCGGAGAATATCCGTGGTGCAAAGTATATCAGGCTTTCTTGTCTATACTTCACTTTAATTTTTTTTTTCTAATAAATAAAAAAAAAAAATTAAATGAGAAAAAATTATCTAAAATTTTTTTTTCACATTTTCAAAATTTTCTTGCGCCAAAATGTTTCTCATATTATTGTCTCTCAATGTTTAAATTCTTATAAAGTTTGAATCAATAAATTATGGTTTCCGAGTCTTTTTTGTCAAATTTAGGGCAGTTTTTCCAAAAAGAAAAAAAAAAAATGAAGAATTGAGAAATTCAAAAAATGACCTTTTTAAAGTACCAACTAGAGGTAAATCCGGTTTCAAAAAGTTATTGATCGAGATTTTTGAACAAATAGTTCCACACGAAAAAGTGTATACAGAAAAAAAAATAAACATCATTGTAAAAACATTAGCTTCTTCACTTCGTTCAGAATCTAAAATAATATAAAAGGCAAAGGCTCATAACCAACCCCCGCAAAGACTAACATCGACCCATTTTTTTGATTTTTCAAAATTTTTTGATTTCCCGATGGGCTAGTCCAACCCTGATCAATTGTACAAAGGATAAAAATTATTAATTTATGAAATCATAAATTACATTAATGCCGTGTAGAATAATGTTGTTTGAGAATCCGTTTTGATGGACAGGCTTTTTAATTCTACCATTAAATGTGTAATCATTATCAAATTCTTATATTCCAAAAAAAAAAACAATTTAAATACCCTATATTACTGCGCTAGTTTTTTCAATAATACAATACGATTCAATACTTTCGTACTTTATTATAGATTTAAAAGCGTATTATTTTTACGTTACGATGTTGATATTGGGTAAGTAATTTATAATGTCGTAAGTCTATTATTTAACAGTACCTTATTTTAGAAATTTAAGAGACAACTAGACCGGAGCAAATGAGAATTGAGAATTTGTATGCAATAAAAGTATTTGAATGGGATCTAAATTGATTCATAGAGAGATCTAAATGAATGGGAATTGTAAACTGAATCCCAATATATATATTTAGGAAAACTGAGTCTCAGTTTTGGAAAAATGGCAGGTGTTGCAAGTATTGAATCCCATAAAATAATAATACGAGTAGTGCATAAAACTGTTGCTATATGACTCCAGAAAATTTCATTTTTAATACAGGTGATTTTATTGACTTTCTATCTAATTCAATTTATATTATGTGGATGAACAGCCTACCAGCGGTATCCAAGAAACACCACAAGGCGTTACCGTGATGGTTTTTTCAAAAAATAGTTTGCAAGGCTAATTTAAGAATTTTTTTTTTGAGTATACATAGCCAGTCATAATTTTGTCAACATTTTGTATTTTTAATAATTATTATACATTAAATAGGATACGATAAGTGCATGTTTAGCAAAACATTTTTAATAAGTTCAAATTGTGAAATGTGATAAAATCGAAATTGTGATAAAAAAAAATATCAAATATTGTACTAGTTACATAAAACAAATCATTGAATTTTTGTCCAAGTATTCTATATTGCCATTATGTTTACATAAAACAATAGTAATTTTAGTGACAAAGACTAAGCAAAACTATAGATAATTTATTACACAACTATATTGTATTGAATGTCTATATACTTAAATCTATATTTTGTAATTAGATTCGAGATACGAAACAGATTTTTACACGAGTCGTAAGTTTCGAACAATTTTACAAACTGCTAAATTAAAAGTTTTAGAAAAATATTTAATCTAAATAAACTAAAAATTATTGCTTTAATTGAAATTTAATCAGATTACAGTGAAAACTAAAACATATAACCGTTTATGATTTGAAAAATGCATATTTTTGAATTTACTTTAGTAAAATGTGTTAAAACAATCTGCTTATTATTAGAGTAAAGACACATTATTTTAATGTTAAAAAAATCCGCATAACCATTCACGAGGATTGCCTTCAACCAAAATGATTGTCACAGTATATAGTAATTAAAAAAACCTAAATACATTACATTTCATTTCATTTTAATTCAAACTTTTTCAACCCACGGCTCCTTTTTCTCGTATCAACATCTTGGCGGCTCCTCTTTCCATAAAGAAAACATTTTTATTTTTTTTTGTTTGTTTATCTAAATCAGGAAAAGAATCATTACAGAAAAAAATCAAAAAATTTATAAAAAAGAAACGATAAATCATTTCTTCAATAAGATGATTCTGAACGGAGCTTCAGTTAATTCAAAAAAATTTTACTTAAAATTATAACGTTTGTTCTAATAACATAAAAAAAATAATTTTTTACTCTACCAGTTTTATGTTTCACTATCAACTGAGAAAAGTAAAAAAAAAAAAAGAAAAAAATTCTTTCCGAGTTTTTTAGTCAAATTTTGAGAAGTTTTTCCTAGATTTTCGAAAAACTATTGAGAATTTTGAAAAATGACCTCTTAAAAGTACGATTTAGATGCGAATCGTGATCCAAAAAATTGATGGTCGAAACTTTTGGACGTATTTATCTATATGAAAACGTTTACTCATAAAATAAAGAAAAAGAAGAAAAAAATAAACAACATTGTAAGACACTAGCTTCTTCGCTCCACTCAGAATCTAAAATTAAAAATATCATTGTATCAACACTAGTTTCTTTGCTCCATTCAAAATGTAAAATACCAAACCTATTCTAAGTTTAGTACGTATCTTGTTGAAAACCGGTGTTTACGGGTGCACTTATGTTTAGTTATCACGCATATATTCGACTCATTAAAATAAATCACTTTTGTAATTATACACACAAGATAATTCAAAATTTATCTATTGTATTCTTCAAATATCTGTGTATCCTCCTGTTTATTATTGGCTGTCAACGTTTTTTTTTACATAGATAACTAAATTGTGCCCATGAACATGTTTTAATTTTCAGAATTATTACATTACTTTTGTTTATACAATTCATACGGTAAGTGGGTATTATATACATATGTATTATAATGTGTGTGTGTATACATTCTTAATTAATATAATTCATTCCAGAATTATACATAATTAAAACGAGTTACAATCATAATTGTATGCTATTTTATTTTATTTTAGAAAGTTCAATAAAAACGTCACCTGAAGATTTTCTCATACTAGGTATGTAAGTCATATTCGATTTTAAATTTTCAATAATATAAATACTAAAAATTAAATACAATAAATATCCAACTTTGGATTCCCTATTTTACTTAAGTTAAATGATTTATACTTATCTATTTAAAAATTTAAAAATTGAATTATAATAAAATAATTTATATTGAATTAGAAATAATAATTTAAAAATATAGTTTCATGGTGGAGGCCAAGAATATTTCAATTGAAAAGCCTTTCAAGCGATAAGTGTGAAAAGGAAATTTCTATTGATAATTCAATAGTGAGTCGTCTTGTGAGGCAATTTTTTTTTTTTAAATTTAAATGATGAATCTTTAATAGGTTTTGACAATTAAAACTTTAAAATATTACATAATAAGATATCATTAAAATAATATAAGTACCTAATATCAAAAAATAATAATAATAAAGAATATCCAAGAATTATATAACAAATTACATGACATTAAAAAAAAATTCTTACAATACAAAAGATGAACTTTTTTTTAAGATAATAAAATAACAATAGTAATTAGTCAAATGAGAAAATGATAATACCAATAAACTGAAATTAAAATCTTAATTAATTATATAATTGCTTATAATTAAATACCGTGAAATTAATAAAGACTATCAAAAAACTAACGTAATATAAATTATTTCAGTAATTTCGTACCGAGAAAAAAAAAGTAAGTTAAAATAATTTCAAACAAAACTTAATAAAAATATATTCTTGATTTCTTTACCCATTAGAAGAGATATGATAGGCTGGTTTTAGAACCCTCACATTGATTGGAAGAGTACTTCCACTAAATACATTTTTGAGAAAAGTATTTAGGGTTGTTTTTGATGAGCTACAAACTTTTTACCACTTCTCTTTGCTCAATATTAATTAGTTATGTTATTGATAACAATAATAAATCACAACATATGGAAAAAGTTTCGTATTTAATGTAGTTTTTTTAAGGTATGCCAATATAAACAATTGATGAAATTTTCAAGTAATGTAACAGATTACAGACTAGTCTATGTAGATTAATTTATTCGGAAAAATTCTAAATTTTTCCATTTAAAACTTTTATAATAATAAATTCACCGATTTGAACAAAAATGTTAGTATCAAAAGGCCAATGAGCGAGTTGCTTAAATAAAATACTAAACCCTTAGAAATAGAATTTACAAATATGAACAAATATTTAATAAATAAAGGGGGAAAAAATACCTAAAATTTCTTTTCGAATTTTAAAAATTTTCTTACGTCAAAATTTTTCTCATATTTCCCCCCTCCCTGTAAAATTGAAAAATTAAGAAATTAAAAAAATTAATTCTTTAAAGTAGGTACCAACTAGAAGCAAATCCGGTTTCAAAAAGTTGCTTGTCGCGACTTTTGGAGTATTTTTAAACAAAAAAGTGTATACAGAAAATAAAAATAAATAAATAAATAAACATCATTAGAAAAACACTAGCTTCTTTATTTCGTTCAGAATCTAACATTTAAAAATTAAATGTTTGAAACTGTAATGTGGATTTTTTTTAGGTATCTTTTTAATACAATTCCAAGCACATCTGTCAGCAAAATGCCCATAAAACTAAAAGAAATCCGAAATATAAAATACACTTATTTATTAAAAGTAAATTAAAGTTATTTTATTGTATTGTTTATGTTATTTATTATAGTTAATATTACTATAGAAGTGTATGTGGTTCTGAAAAAGGGAAGTTGAATTAATTTTAAATTTGTCTGTTTTACATTTTGTAAAATTCTAACAACTCTGCAGTTTATGTAGTATATTATCTAATATATTTTTTTAGGAGTATAATTTAATTTAAAATTCACTTCCTACCTTTTCCTTTGGAATAAGGGCTAAATATACCCTAACGATTCAATAAATTGGAATTGAATCATTTAAAATAGAAATTATTAATTTAATAGAGAAAGAAGACGTTGTATGTCTAATATAATAAAATGTGAACTTAATGTCAGCAGAAACAGTCAACATGTCATGGGATGGTAATATTTTTTTATATTTAAATAAAATTATTGTTATAAGATGAATGTAGGCTGGAGCCCATGAGAAAAAAAACACTAATATATTCACATTTAGCAAAATTAAAAGAGAATATTTCCCTCGGTGAAACCTATTATGCAATTATCAATATTTTCATTAGATATATTAAAAGTCTAATAAAAATTGAAATATGAATTTTTTAATTATTTTTTTTTAAAAATTGGCTTTAAAAATTCTATTGTGTACACATCATTTGGTACTAATTGTTTAACTTAACTAAACTATCTTTTTCCACCATGAAAAAAAGGAAAATGTATTAATTAAGATTCAAAATTAAGTTACAATGGTTGACTTCACTAAAATAGTGTTTGTGTAAGTACAGCTGATAATCAATGTAGAGCAGTGAACAGAAAAATAAAGCAGAAGATTAGCGAAATTAACTTAAGTACTTTATCTCTTAAACTTAGTCATGGCCGTTTTTTGTTCTTTATTTGAAATAAATATAGAGACCGTAGGCCGCAGAAAAACTAAAAAAGAAGTATCGTGGGCCACTAGTTTGACATGAGATGAATCGAAAGCAGCAAGTATGATTATGAAAATGAATTTCGAAGAAAAAAGAAAAAGATCGAAAAGGAGATGGAAAGATACAATTGAGAGTGATACGAGAGATTTTAGGGTGTGTGTAAAAAACATGGTTAGGTAACCATGATGTGAGAATATTGGATAGAAATATTTTGTACAATTTATAATTTTGAAAGGTAAAAATGACACCACGTATATTAGCTTTCAACCGTTTTGGTAATACCATAATTTATAAAATTATGATAACTGTATACGTATTAATGTTAAAGTACGAATGATTCGCATAAAAAATTTGAAATTTTTCAAGACATGAAAGCGGATATATGTAGGACAAAATTAACAAAAAATACAACCAAGACAAATAATACAATAAATATGAAGGATAAACAATTCATTGTATATTATTACTTATTACTAGGTACCTAAGTAACAACTATTCGTAGTTGTCTAAAAAGATTAATTATTAACTGATAAATGATACTCTTATAATATCCAAATTATTATTTCCACAGAAATTTTATTATATAAATGTAATTATTGTCAATTAAAACAACGCAAACTCTGACAATTATTATGTTTTTTTATGTATATATATATTTTAGGAACAATGCGTTACTGTAAGTTAATTGTTTTATCTAGATTATTTGCATCATCACATAAAATTAGATAATCATAATCATAATAGTACGCGATTAAATGTTAATAATATCCAGACGTAGGCATCATAGGATATCACAAGACGTATGCACGGTATCATAATATATTTTAATTTTTACACGTGAATAACCATTCGGATATAGAAACTACAAAAACGAATTTATTTCATATTACATTTTTATAAAATTAGTTGTATAGACAATTTCTTTTTAAAAAGCTCTTTAAATTTAAAAATCAGCAAAGTAGACGATTTTTACGAATAAATTATTTTGATTTTGAGTTTCTATTATTATTATTATTATTCCAAAATGTGCGATGCTTTAGATTATAATATATGTTCATTCATACCTATAATTTGAGTTCTTCGGTTATCCATACAAAAAAAATAGGAAAACTAGTGATATAATTATCCACTGAACTCCGCTTAGAATCTTTTTCAGAGTTTGATTAATTACTTTTGATTCTAAAATAATGCTACACTATTTATTATATCGATTATTCTATGATCCCAATATGTAAATGGTATACCTGATGTGTTATACTACCACTATATCAATAACTTATTAAAATCAATACCGAAGACAAGTTATGATATTCGCAATATGAATTTGAATGAAGCCTATTACCCAAGTGTATAAGTTTATTAGTTTAATTATTTTTGAAATAAATGTATAGAAAAATATTTACAACATAATTTTCTCAGTTTTTTATATAATGCCATATTAACTTACATGTTTATTATTATTATTTTTAGTGATTGAAAACGAAGGTAATTTCATTGAAAAATTAAATAATTAATTTTACACTTTTTTAAAAAAAAATTCAAAATTTACTGACATTTGAGGCACACTTTAAATTTGCTTGAAACGCCATTTCTTTAATGTTCAATAATAATAATTTAATTATTCATATTATATCGAAATGGTAAATAAATTAATGCTTATTATCATTATAACTATTTATTAATTATTATAATCTAAAAAAGTGACTATTAAAAAAATTCCACTGACTTTGAAAATATTTTGACATAGATATTATAAAGGGCGTCAAATTGAAATATCGTTTCTGTAGGGAACAACATACATCTCATTAATTTAATTTTCATTACAATTTCAGTTATTAATAAAATAACTAAGTACAGTAAGTAAAAATAAATTATTAAAACACCATAATTTTATATACAGTGAACCTGTCTTAAGCGGACCTTTAATAAGACTGAAACCTGTCATGTGTGGGAATTTATTTAAGTCCAGACAAATTTTTTTCTTCAGTTGTAGGACTTTATCCTTCTGTCATAAAAACAGGCACACATGTATATGTAATTAAAAATCATGATCATAAAATCTATTATTTCAACTAGGTACTCGTACTTATCTAGTTGGTATAATGTAAAGACTTCTAATATAGTGAAACCTGTCTTAAACGAGCCCTGTTAATTGGACGAAAATTTATTTTGGTCCCTAAAAATTTTTTCTTTACTTATAACTTACTATTTTGTGTTTTTTTATTTTTTCGAAAATGTTAATGATTACATTTTTATTATAGAACCACAGATAAGATAAACCAGATGGTGCACTTCCTATTCAAGCCATAAAATTCTGAAAAATTTAAACAAACCCAAATCTAACCTCAGTTATCACTAATGGGAAAAAAGTCTATACAAGAAATTATTGTTTTTATCTAAATATCAATGACTTTTATCGTTTATTATGATGTTGTTGTATACTCTAAACAAATGCACTAACTCTTCCCACTTCTCTTCCACGTACTCACATACCAAAAGTTGTTTAATATAACGAATTTAGTAAAACAACTTGATTCCTCATATGTGATCACACTGAATATGGGGACAGGTAGTGTTACTAGAAAATTAAGAAGTGCACCACCTGGTTTCATGTAATCTTTGATAGACTAATACAATTTTAGAGATATATGCATTTAAAGTTTAAAATAAGGAGTGGTACAATGTCAGTATAATTTTGACGAGTACTCCTGTCTCTCCATTCTGTTGATAACAATTTTAATGTTTTACATATTTACAACCATAATTTATATTAAATATTAAGTAATGGCCGTCATTTAAGAAAAATAAAAACTTTAAAAATCACACCTTGGCAACTTTGAGACTTATTAGTTAAAAATAATGTCGTCTGATATAATTGGAAATACAAACAAAATTCTAAAATATTATTTTTATACTTCTATTGTAAAGTTTGATTCTTTAATATCCTATTTTGAAGTACTTGAATTTTGACTTAACAATTTAGCGCGTGTAAAGCTGCCTAATGGTAAGAATTTAATGTTTAAAATATTGTAAAAAGCTATTGGAACACAGTTAAAAATGTAACAGGATTCCGAATGGAAGTTTTACTTTATTCCATAACTTTATTTTTACGTTTATCAACGTAGAAGTGTAGTCGATACAGATGCGTCTATCTCACTTGCGCATGCGGATATGAATTTCGAATGCTGAACGTTAGTCGTATTTAGTCGTACAACACACGAACCGGAAATAAAAAATAATTCCGTAAACGAAAATATTCAGCCTACACGTAGGTAGTTGAATTGGAGTTGAATTGGCGATTGAGAATTTCGGATTATTTAAGATACTTGTCAAAAATGTAATTGAATATTTCTACCTGAAAAATTGCTCACAGATTAGAAGAAAAATAAATAAAATAAATATCATTGTAAAACCAAAAGATTCTTCGTTAAAAACTCCTAAAACTGTATAAGTTTTTATTGAAATATATATATATATATATACGGCCATAATTGAAATATATACATATGAAACATACATGGCACCAGCAGTACAGTGCTATAATAAAACTATTGTTATTAAATTTTTGAGTATATTTCAATAGACAGACCTTGTTATCGAAATTACTATTATTAAAACAGTGGTTTAAGGTGGTTCTAGTTGGTCAAAAATATTTATAAAATAACTAATGAAAACTGTGGGACTTTGGCTAGTCTGATTTTAATACTGTAATTATTCAATAATATCTATTTCTTTTAAAGAAACAGTAAGAAAATGTCCTACTAGAACCATCTTAAAGAATTGTATAAACGTAAAATGGAACGTAACAAAACAGTCCAGTGGTGAAAAGAACTAGGCCCGTATGGCGACAGTCACTCTTGAAAACTGGGTTCAACGACAAATCATTACAATCATATTATTATATATAATATTTTATATTAATACATTATAATAAGGCATTTTTTGATTTCAGGTGATTTCGATGATGTAAAATATGAAGATCCTGTACCGGAGATAAATCTAAATGAGAATAACTAATTTGCCTCAATAAATATTTTTTACAATTAAATTTATAAACTACTCGTCGATCTAGTTATAATTCTTGATTTAAACATTTATTGTTTTGATGTTTATGTATATATACAGTCATCGTAAGCCATAGGTCTATCATATATTGTGCATCATAAGATAATAAACGCTATAATAATGCAACTGGATTTAAAGCTGTGAGCCAGTTTGAAAAGGATGGGCCTTTGGACAGCAATTAAATTATATTTAGTTTTTCTTAAAATATATTCTTTTTAAAATCGTTTGTAGTACAATACAATTTTTTACGAAAATTAATATCATGTTATTGAATTATTTGATACTATAAAATCGCAGTATGATTCCTTTATACATCTAAATAAATATATATTCTGATTTGGAGTTAATTTTTCAGCACCAGTGCTAATATTATATACTAGTATTTGTGGTACTGAAAAAATATTGAGAATTTTGAAAAATATTCTCCAAAATACCAATTAGAGCCAAATTCTGATTTAAAAAGTTACAGGTAGAAACTTTTTAACAAGTATTTCCATATGAAAATGTATAGTTACACATAAAAAAAAAGAAACATCATACGCATTGTAAATACACTAAAGCTTCTCTCCCCTCGGAATATAAATAAGTACAATTCATTATTGATATAACTAATAAGCTCTTTTTCTGTAAATATTCTTCGATGGCCTTAAAATAAAATGCATTTAGTTCATTTTTCAAATTGATTTGCACATAACCGTCAAAACATTAAAATAAATACAATCATAGTAGTTGTTGTATTTGTTATATTTATTTGATATAACATAACACAATTTGTACACGGTGGTGTATAGACAGTTTACCGCCTTCACGACACGGATGGAATATAATCTTGCATTGCTCAGTTTTCATGCCATCTCGGTTAGCTTGGGATTCGGAATGTCACGTTCGAAAGCTCTCGGTGCCGATCCATTGCTATTAGTGTACATTTTATTTTGTTTTTTCGAAATAAATAAATGATTATTATTAAATTAAATAATGTTCAATATATATATATATGCACCTGATTGTACTTATCTCCAGAGTAAAGTAAATTTTGTACTACTGATAGCCATCATCGATTTCGCCGTGTCTCCGGGGTCGATGGATCTTTTTCCGCCCGGTCGTCTCTATCCCTGGTTCTATCCTTGTCAAGTCCCGCCGTCAATATTATCCGCTCGGTGCTCCGGTGCAAACGACCCGTCGACTTCGAGTTCGGCACGAGTCTCCCAATCGGATTCCACCAAACATCATTGAAAAAAGAAACCCGGTTGCTCAGCGTCAGTGATGATTCTCGAATCGGGAATCTGCACAACTACGCGCAGCGAAACATAACCTAACATTACACATTCACACAGTCGGTCACTCACACATGCAGGGCCGGCGCTAGGGCAGTGCAACCGGTGAGTCTGCACAGGGCCCCGCACAAATGTGGGCCCCCGTGGAAGCAGAGTTTAGTAGATAGAGAACATAGTAAGCCAACTAGGTGGTACTGAATTACTTGAAAGTCGAAGGGTCTATAATATTATGATAACCGTAGGCGTGTGCAATGTGCATAATTAAGTTCCAGATACCAGCCAATATCAATATAATTTTTTGATTTGTTCCAATTTATGAACGCCAAAAAAACGTACATATTAAGGCCATATAATAACGTAAGGTCTTTATTGAGTAGCCTTTTATTAATTATGTTTTTGAAAGCATTTACGTGCAGTATTTGCAAAAAATTCTACACTCGTACGCACGTTTGTGTGTTTAACACATAACATAAAACAATATCTTCATTGTCAAATCCTATTTTCAAAATGTTGTGTGTTCAAATGCATAGTTGTATTAATTTATTTATTTTTAAATAAGTAATTTTTGTACTTTTTATTTGATTACATTTAATCTATGCTTTTGTTTAATTGCATAATTAATGAGTTTTAAATTTGACCAAAATTTATAAAAGTAAGAATAGTTTAAAGAATAGTTAAAAAAAACTATTTCGCACGGGGCCCCGAGATTTGTAACTCCGGCCCTGCACACATACGATGGTCTTACACACTCGCGTTGTCGACTGATGCGTTGGACTCAGGACGTGCACGGTCAACGATACGATGGACACCATATGCGCTGTTGGCGGCCAGGCGCAGGACTCAGGACGTGCACTGTCGGCCGTAAGCTGAACTCACACACTAGACTCCTTTTTTTTTTTTCTTATATTATTAACTTCCTTCGTTCAGAATCGTTTTACTGAAGAAATGATTCATCGTTTCTTTAAAATTTATTACGCCCGTCAAAAGAATACCACCCGTCGTGCGAAGTGCACCCATCGTGCGATGTATGTCCGGCTTTTTTATGAGTTCATTTGTTATACTTTTGAAATAATTTATCAAATAAATTTCAAAAGGTTTTTTTTAGGGGGAGGGGGATTTAACCTCTGTGTTTGGTACTTGTAAATTATATTTTTGAATGTGCACTCCTTCATTAAAAACCCACGAGCCGCCACTGCGTACCATACTACCATGCATTTAAAATAACATTGATTATGATCAATTTAACAAAAATAAGTCGAAATCTATCTTTTAAGATCAATCGTTTAAATTATACAACAAAACATTTACTCAAAGACAAAATTATTTTAAATATTATTTATTCAATTACTTTTTTTCAAAATCGCGGAAAATCTGTCGGAAAATTAACAAAAACCGGCAAAATGTGCTATTACCGGAATTCACCAACTACTAAAAAAGGTCACGAAAATTCTTCATAAAAATGTCAAAGACATTTGATCAATTTTAAGTTAAGTATAGCATTTTGAAAATTTTGGGAATTTCTCATTTTTTGTTTTGTTAGTTTTTATGTAATAAAATTTTAGATTCTGAGCAGAGTGAAAAATTTATTGGTTTTACAAATCTGTAAAATCGGGTAGAAATACTGGCTTAAATGTTTTGATGAGTAACTAAAGAGGTCATTTTTTCAAAATTCTCATTAATTTTTGTTGCATGTCTAGAATACCCAAAAACTGACAAAAATCGGTAAAAAAACCTTATTACCGGAATTTTCATAAATTCAATTTAATTTTTTTTTTTACTTAACTACAAAAATAATAGAGCTAGAAAGTTGAATTTTTCACTAACCACAAAAATAGTCTTGAATTTACCTTATACAATTTTCAAAAACATTTGCCCGATTTTGAAATAAGTATATAACTACGAAAATATTAGAAATTCCTCGTTTTTTTATAAGTTAATTCATAAAATTTTAATGTATGGATATTAAGACCGAAAAATGTAATACATACATACTCATATGTATAACCAGCGGAATTGAAAAAATCTCGATAATCGTAAGTCAACTTTTTTTTTATATAACCGTTTAACGGTAGCGCCGAAATCAATTTTAAAAGATATTGCAGGTTTATAAAGTCTACTAACCCACCACCATTTTTCTGTATTTTTCTGATCCCTCTCCCCCCCCTCTGAAACACTATTTTGCTATTATTTTTTTTTAAGAAGTTCCATGAAGATTTACATAATTCAATAACTTCTTTTGACCAATTTCACCTCCAATACCATCTTTTTCGTATTGAAACCCAGTGTCGAATTTGGATAGTACCTAAATATTAATGAAAGTAAAACAGAAAGCATGATTACTAATAGAATAATTCAAATAATAACACAATGAATAACTGACAATTTTATTTTTCTCATTGTTTACTATATACCTAATTATTTGGTCTTTAATACCTACTAAAAAAAAAATGGTATTATTCAGTACCACCCCCCCCCCCAAAGTAGATATTGCAAGTGCAATACCTGAACGGCGCCACTGCCGTTTAAAGTTAGCATTTTGGCAGGACTCATTAGTTTTACTTTAAATTATACATTTAAACGTATGCAAAAAATAATTGGTTCAATTGATCTTTATGAAACTTGGTACATAGATGGAAAATTTGTTGTGAATATTTTAGTGCAAGAATGTTTTTCACAGATGAAAATTTTACTAGATATTGATTGAAAAAAAATCGGAAAAAGTACGGAAAAATGACTATAAATATTAAATGCTATAAATAATTTACTATAAACAAAAATAGACATGGATTACTTCATTATTAATATAGTATTGGACCATAAACAATAAATCATTTCTTCAAACAAAACGGTTCAAAATGGATCTTCAGTTTATATAAGATAATTTTACTTAAAGTTATAAAGTTTATTCATATTACAACAAAAAATTAATTCGTACTCGGCTAGTTTTATATCCAATGATGAGCTAAGAACAAATAACAACATTTTTGATGAGAAAAAAGTTTCCAAAAATTTTTTTTTCACATTTTCAAAATGATAAATGGTGAGCCATTAGTCACTTATTAGTTATTATATTAAAAACCGGGTACACCATAAGTATTCTTCGCTTTTAAGTATTTGGCTAGGATACTCTTGGTGAGTATATTACATTAAAAAAAAAAAAAATTAATTATTTCTTCAATCATACGATTCTGAGCGAAGCTTCTGTTTATTCAATACAATTAAAAAATATTATTTATTACTACAATTAAAATAAATTTTACTATGACTTCAAAAAAATTGATTTTTTACTCAGGCAGTTTATATCCCATCCAATATATGAGAACAGAAAAATAAAATTGTTATGAGAAAAAAAAGTCAGAAAATAATTTTCAAATTTTTTTTCACATTTTAAAATTTTCTTTCACCAAAATATTTTCCATATTATCGTCTATTTGTATTTCAATTTTCATATAGTTTGGATTAAAAAAAAAAGTTTTGAAGCTCTTTTAAGCTGTTTTTGTCTAACAATGGGCATTTTTATCCAAATTTTGGAAAAACCATTGAGAATTTGAAAAATGACCTCCCAAAATTACCTAAGTGAGGAAAATTGTGATTCAGAAAATGGCTAGTCGAAACTTTTGGACAAGTATTTTTATAAAAAAAACGTATGCACATGAGAAAAAATATACCATTCTAAAAATACTAGCTTCTCTCCACTCAGAATCTAAAACCTCGTTCTATTGAAATAGATATTAAATGAATATTATACAATTTATGGCTAAACAACAGCTGTGTATTGTTATAAGAAAATAAAATTAAAATAATAACTTTTATTGATATTTGGTACGGATATGTCGCAGATGTTTCAAACACTTGCGTTTTGTTGTTCACATAATGAATTACTAATATTAACTGTAGCAGAATATTGTTGAAAAGTTTTCTGGCACTTAGTTTTATTTATTAGACATTTTTCCGAGTATATTATCATTTTGAAATATTTTAAATTACAACTATGTACGGAATACATAAATATTTTATAGTTCTCATAGTAATCTCGATTAGATTTCACACAATATGTGCAGTAGAAAACAGTAAGTAATAATGTTTCTTAGTCATGTGCCACCTTGTGCCGTTGGTACTTATTTGACTCAATTTATGTACACGGAATTAAAAATAGTTATTTTTCATTTAGTTCTCATAATAACGTAATTTTTAATAATTTTCATTTATTTAACATATTTTATTACAACAAATTGAATCACATAAATGGCTGCCATGTGCATTGTATTACTGTGTTTGAAAATCCGCAATAATTATTTAAATTATGAGTAAAAAACAACACGATTTGATATAATATATGACATGTGCCACTTAATAATATTATAGTATTATATTTTTAAGTAATATTATTTTGTAATATAAATATGTTAATCAATTTTCAGTTTTTGAAAGTTATGGTGGTAAGGTTACGTTATTTTATTAAAGCATATTTTAAATCATAGGTAATTAAAATACATTCTCATTGTAGATCTTTGATATATGTAATATAAAAGGATTATTGAATAAACCCAACTTAGCTCAACCCGCCTCCTTGATCTTCATTTTCGATCAATATCGTTTTCTCTCTATACGCTCATATCATCACAATAGATATATGGATCAAAGATCTTACCAAAAACCTAACATAATCGCAGTGGTTACCGAATTATTGTGTTGAAAAATCACTATTCAACATGTCACGTCGTCACTATGGTCACGTCATCAATAATAAGTTATAATCATTAAAAAAAAAAAAATCCGATTCGTGTTATAATCCTGTTCTATTGATATAGCTAATAAAAAAAATAAATACCCAAATTCAGTGATAATTCGATTTTTAAAATGGTAAAAAATTATTGGGTCATTTTTTTATTTTTCTGTAAATTTAATTTACCGATAAAGTTTCACAAGTCAAATTGGTTCTACTGATCGGTGATCCATCTAATTGACGATAAAATTAAATATTCATTACATCTTATAAAATCAATATTTATCATATTATTTAAGCTCATTGCCCTATTTTATTGACTTGAATGTTGTTATTAAACGTTATTTACCAATTATTTAGTAACATAATACATTCATTCACATTCGATTCATCGTTTACGTTGTCATTACAAAATGATACTATTGTTTCAAATATTTTTAACACCTAATTAGTATGTTATCCAAAGCATTTTCTTGGAAAAAATCTATTGGCTATACTGCTATAGTGCCAAAAATACCTCTGAGATGTATAAAAAATATTTAAATTGTATAAAAAGAACAAAAAACTATATTTATGTATATTTTACTAACAAAGCCACACATATGACACGAAAACCTCATAATACCTATTTACTTTGTGTCATATTCCTCACTTTTTCTTTGAAGTCCGTAAAAATTTTTATAATATTTTTAAAAATGTAAACTAAAGTTTTTGAAAAATTACCAATACAATTAAGAATGAGAGGTAAGTAGTTATACAGTCTGAATCCTTGGATCTCTGTTATAATAATTCGGTCCACTAAAGTGAGTCATAATCGGTTAGAATAAGTGCATATATGTTATAACTAAACTTGTATGACATTCACGAAACAATGTTTTTTTTTAGTTTTAAACATAAAATTAAATACACTTTTCATATACCTAACTATTTTTCAGTATCGAATGAAATTACAGAAAAATATCTTCAATATTATCTAGAAGGTAACTAATAAACAGTACTACAATAATTTCTCTGTTCTACTCAGAACCTAAAAATTTAAAATATCAATAAAATATAAAATCATAGTCACAGATCACATAAACCAATTGATTGTCATACTATTCAATCAAATTAAAAAAAAAAAAAAAATTAAATTTATATGATAAACAATTTGACGGATGTCAGTAACGTTTGATGACTCGTTGTGACATCAAAAGAAGAAACGACATCTAGATATAATATACAATAAATAGTTTGATCTATGTGTTTGTGTAAGAAATTATTCATTTATTTTAGATATAACTAAACTTTTTGAGAGATTTCATCCGGGATGCACTATAAGTAACTAATATAAATTTGTACATGTTATACTTACATTCATATATTATTATATAAAGAAAGATGTTTCGCTCACTCTTCAACGCTCAAACTAAGACTGGATCTGAGAGGACTTAAAATTTTGATGGTGTAGGAGTAAGATAAGAAAGGATTTATTAAAACTCTTATTTTTTCAGAGAATTAAAATAGCATAAAATGGGCTCTCATGTTCAGATAATTTATTGAATTTAGTAACACAATAATTTACAGAGTAATTTCTTCATATCACTTTTCCAAGTTTTGAAGACAGCACACTGTTCATTCACAAAATCACAAAATTAGGTATTCTTGTCATCCGTAATTCCCTACATTGCACAGCAAGCCGTGAGATATTTTTGATTTACGGAGTGAAGCGGGTCGACCAAACACCCGGTGAACTGAAAATTTCATAACTATCTGGAAATAAATATTATCAACAGCTATGAAATTTTCAAAGTAAAGTTGTCTTCAGTCCCGTGTTTGGTCAACTCGCAACAACTTGCCGACGCACCGCTTCGCTCAGCAAATCAAAAATATCCCCGGCTTGTTGTGCAACGTGGGGAAATTTTGGCTTGACAATCGACATGCTGTGACATGCATATTAATATAATGAATGGTCACGTGACAGTGAAAAAGGTTTATTCACATAAACGCCGCCCTCAATTTTCATCGCACCCAATTATCGCCTCACTCACTTGTCGTAAATCCTCTTAGAGTAGAGGAGAGAGTGAGGAAAAGAAATACGATGACTGTAAAAAAGAAAGAAGGAGAGGAGGCAGAAGAAATGATTACTAACACTAGTATAACAAATAATAAAAAAAAAAAAACTGTGAAAACAAATATTTTACACCCGAGTGAATTTAAGTTATTACACTCGGACAATATAAAAAAATCAGGAGTGAATTAGAACTCCTCCTGGAAAATGGCGTAATTTGGATTTTTCAAAAGGGGGATAGAATAACTGATCACCGAAAACGATTTAAATTCAACTGAAATAAAATCAATAATATTTTAAAAGAAAAAATGCATTTGTTTATAAAAATAGTTATACAGTGTATATATTTATGTGAATATTTCATAGTAATACTATAATAATAATTAATTATTTATTGTGTACTTCAAAATATATAGCCCAACACAATAAGAAGAGATATATAATATCACGTAAGTTATCTGTGTTTGTGGTATAAATAACATAGATCGTTAAAAGACGTATACGTCTCTATGATGATTTTAAACTGTCAAATCACCTTCATGAGCGCTTTTTAGAAAATCTTAAAATATAGTATCTCATTATTACGTATATCAAATTTGCTAAGTATCACAATTATTATGACTGCATATAATATATATCAGGGCCTGCCCCACGTCATATCAAAATAAGGAACAAAATAATAGCAACCATCTAAGGTAGGGCACCAGTTTAGAGACGGAAAATTTTTAATGTACGAAATGAATTATTTTAATATTTTATTATTTATTTTTTTGTAGCCCTATCCAAAAAAAATCAACTATTGAATAGAGGTGGCGTAGATTAAATTTGCCTAGGATGCCAACAAAACTAAGACCAGCCCTGATATATAAATATATGTATATTACCATATACAATAACATCAATTCAGGATCTAAATACACAAAAAATCTATGGAAATAAATTGTTTATATATTATTAGTAAATTGTATTATAACATTCATCGTTTTTGTCTTCATAATTTTTGTTAAGAGATAGAATAAAGGTATTGTTTAAATAGAGACATATGAGTTTTTGGGCTGGCTGATAGCTCTCAGGTACAATTGGAGAACAATTCATCAAAAATACCTATAAATATAAATTTTAAGATAACCAATATTATTTTAGACTTTCAGAAGCATACTTTTTAATCAAGTGCCTTTTATTTACTTTTTTTTTTATTACTGTTTTAAATTTATGTTAGCTATAATATTCATAATACTACTAAATAAATTTTTAAAGTCATAATACCATAGAGGTCGTCAAAAGTCTTGGTAATATTATAGAGTGGCATGGACCTAAAAGGGTTAAGAATCGCTAAGCTAAAATACATAATTAATATAGCATTATAATATTATTCAAACATATATTCAATTCATATCAAATCAATTATATTACCTACAAAATCTTAGAAACAATCTCATTAGTGAAACGATCGCTAACATATCTCTGGTCACTGGTATACGTTATGTACATGTTTTATTGTGTCTTGATTATAATCTGTATAATTAAATACGAATATTATGTAATGATACAAACGTGTATTTTAATTTGTATTTCAGTCGTAACTTCTCTATACAAGCAATATAATACTAAACGTAAGTAGTTTAGTAGACAAAAAGTAAAGTGAAGTAAAGTAAAGTATTTTAGTTTACTCTACTCCACTCCACTCCAATCTATTCTACTATATACTCTATACTCTGCTCTATTCTACTCTACAGTACTTTACTACTAATGATATTCACATACAATACTTATTTCAATCGTCATTGAACTTTTTACCATTTAATATTTCAGATAAATTTTTGATGTTCACGCCAAAAGAGTTAATTCATTACTGTAAGTTATTATAATTTATTTCCCAAAACTTATCTCTTGACCATTTAATTTGAAAAAAAAAATCTCATGCCTGTAATCAAACGCTTGCATACGAGTTGCGGTCAGCTACCTTTTTTTACAGATAGATAAAACAGTCACGTTATTTAAAATGCATATCCGAGTTGCAGTCATGAAACCAATAGTAGATAGCCGAATCGCAGTCATATCGCTAATATCAGATATATAGGAACACCACAACGTACCTGCCGTATCGAATATCTATAAAATATTGTCCCGACATTTCAAGTTCAAATTATCAATTGATAATTAACAGTTTCTGCGCTTGTTTTGGCCACAGATAAATAAAACAACTAAATAGCCAACTCGTTTAGCATATTAAAGTTTGGCAGCCATTTACTAAGAGGACAAAATTGGTTTCACAAATGTATAAATCGACAAACAAATACAATACATTATAATTATAATAATTATAATAAAAATATTCACTAATAAAAACCAGTAACAATGATAATTATTAAAAGCATAACAAAAATATCTAATATCAGATTGAAGACAAGTAGCATCTGAGAAAGATTGTATTGGTTTAAATAATTTTGCATTATCAGCTAGAAGTAATATTTTAAAATATTTTATTACGTTTACTAAATCATTTATAAATTTGAGACAAAAAATCGTAGATCACCTTGAGGTACAACACCTGAAATTACTTTTATAACATTTGATTGAAAATTTTGATATTTTACTATCTGTGATCTGTTAATTAATAATGAATAAAACCAAGACAAAAGTGAGTTTAAAATGACAACTGTTTCCAATTTTCGTACTAAAAGATTATGATTCACTTTATCGAATGTTTTCTATAAGTCGGTGAATACTGCATCTGTTTGTGAGTTAGAGGTAAAGAATTCTAAATGCTTAAAAATCGCAAAATTAGTAATATTAGATCGTTTGCTACGAAATCCGTGTTGTTCTTTACTCAAGAGCTTTTCGATAATTACTGTTTATCAAACTGTAATGTCCCCACAATTACTCTTCATGTCACTCAACAAAGTCGATTATCAAGCGGAAATATTTCCACGTTACACAGCAAGTCGAGAGTTGATATTGATTTGAATAGAAAGCGAAGCGACACTCAATGTCATAATATTGCGAAGCGGAATTTTTTTTTTTACACTTGCTCTTTTCTCTTGCTCATTTTCCGTCACTTTTATTTCTGCTGCTTTTTTTTCCTCCATTTTTTTTTTTTTTCGCAATCCCACCAAATAATAGGGTGACCGCAACTAGTTTGCTCCCAATTGAACTAATAGCCGTTAAAAATTTAATGTTGCTTACTTTTCAGTGGTTTTTTTTCAAATTATAATCATCAACCCTACTGGTATGACAAACATTATTTAATAAAATTATATTAATTTATTATTAGAGTTTTAATAGATTAAATTTACAAATTATTTTAATTTGATTACATATATTTTAATATTTAGCAAGCAGAATATCAGGTTACGCTTAAACATCAATGAATCAATAAAATACAGTTTACTAGATTGTACTATGAATTCAACTATTATTCATTTGATTTGGTACAGTATTTCATGGCTGCACATTGATAAATTCTTTTATTTTTCTATAATCGGATTTAAATTAGTGATGATCATGCAGTTAATAAAGAAACATTAGGTACTCGATCGATTTAGGTCACTCTTTCTGTCAAATTTATTAAGCGGATCTCCGTAGTAATATTTTCGTCTAAGCGCTTTAATTTTATTTTTAATATAAAATCAATAACTATGGTACTCGTCTGTTATCTTTATGAAGTTGTTTACGTACAAACACGCTTTAATTGATTGTAAAAAATTGTTTTCAGTTGATTTGTCTACATACCATAAATTTCTGAAATACTACAAAGACGGTAATAAGTAAAAATATTAGAAATTGTAACACGGCACATATTATATATTGAACTTAGTGGATAAAATTACAAAATGGAATTTTACACTCTTCATTTATGTTAATGAACCATAATTTAACTCAATATGACTTTAAGTCCAATGCAATAATAAATACATTTCCTGTATTTAATTAATGTTGTTATGACAAAACGTAATTCAATCCACTGTCATCACTATTGGCAAGAGATTGTTAATTTCATTGTATCTGTGGCAATAAGTATTCGATTTTTGTACTAAAATATAAATATTTCTTCCACGGAAAACCAATTCTTGACCAAAATGGACATGTTTCAATTGACCACCAAGTCAATGCAAAGCGATATTTTCTTTTTATAAGTTTAACGAGATTAGTATATTAATGTATTTCACCGTGAAATGTATTTCCTCAAACATTTTTACCACAGACTGTATTGAAATCCATTGATTTATCACAACAAAATAAAATTCTACCATACAATATATAAGCACTCAATTCTATTTATGTAGAAAATAATTATCAAATACCAATACATAACTTTAATCGTTAAAAAAATTTAAAAGCTATGAAATTACATTGAGTTTATAGGTAGATTATATATTTAGGTTTGTAAAATACCTACATATATAAATTATTTGCTTCGTCATCACTTTCTAAATTAGTTTTTATGACTGTTATAGCTTTAAATAGATACTATAAAAACACTACACAGATGGATATAAGCATTCTAGGTAAGAAATTTTGTATATTATTGAAAATAATAATCATTCATTTTTTGGAAAAATAGATCCAGGATTTAATTGAACAAGTTTCTAATAATACTTAATTTTTTATATTTATTTAAACCATATACGTTTTACTTGCGATTTTTTTTTATTAAAACTTATATGTATTTATTCGTTGATTACGTTTTAATTAGCTAAGCCATTATTACATTTTTACCATTAAATTATATAAATAGGAATTATAAAAAATAATCACGGTGAAAATCAATTTGTTTACACATAAATTAAGTTAGTATTGGCTACCGACTTATCGCGCGGCTTTGAACCACATTCTATATTTATTTATTAGTATTTAATTATTAATTAATAAAAACTAGTTACATTATTTTTTAATGAATAGATCAATCAAGCATAGAGTTATTTTACCAAAACCGTAAGTTATACCACACGATGTTGGTCAAGGTCGTAACTTAGGAAAGGGGGGAGTGGCCCACGGTGTCTCCTCGAAACTTGGAAAAATTAACAACAAACTGATAAAAATATATAACTTAATAAGACAAAAAGAAAAGTTTATTTTTTTGAAACCCCTCCCCGCTCGAATTTGTTTTCAGTTACGGCTTTGACATAAGTATAGATTTAACGACTATAAAAATAAGTTTATATTTTACAGATGCATTAAATTATGAAAATCTAACCGAAATATTTAAATAAGTTAATAAAATAAAATAGCTGTGGCACCGCAAATGTGGCTGGACGTGCCCATAATCAGTGACCAGTCAAAACATTCCCACAAAAATATCTCCGGACATAATATCTCAATAAAAAATCGAAAATCATCATTTTTTATCCAAACTTTATGAAAATTTAAACATAAATAGACGAATAATATGAGAAACTTTTTGGCGTAAGAAAATTTTGAAAATGTGAAAAAAAAATTTTTGGACATTTTTTACTTTTTTTTCAATTATTAGTCAAAAAAAAAAAGTAAAGTATACACAAGAAAGCCAGGCATACTTCCCACCTCGGTTATTCTTTGCTTTTCGAGTCAGGTGGATACTCTTGGTGGATGTGTTGAAAATGACGGCTTTTATTGTTCTTTATATTATAAACTCCCTTCGTTCAGAATCGTTTTTTCAGTTTTTTTCAGTACCGTTAGTAATACTTACAAATATGTTTGTATTCAATTTTCAGATTTTAATATCCATACATGAATATTTGTACGTCATAAAAACTTACAAAAGCGGGTTTAATTATCGTAAATAAACATTAATTCGCTATAATTCTATTTTAACGAATCACTGTGACAAAAGCTGATTTGTGCAAAAAGCTAAACTTTTCAGCAGAGCCGGCGGAAGGAAGGTCGGTGCCAAGGGTGCGACTGTGCCAGGCCCCGTGACCTTTTAATTACTAATTTCAGTTAGACTTTTAACTTTTAAACTTGAAATAAAAAATTAATTGCGACCAATCGATCACATTATAGTTTATTAAAATATATTTATAAGTAAATCAATGATAAGTAAAGCAAAATATAGACAAGAAAGCTGGACATACTTCACACCACGGGTGTTCTTTGATCTTCATATCAGATACTTCAGATATTGGTGGGTGTGTAGAATTTAAAAAAAAACGATAAAAATCATTTCTTCAAATAAGACGATTCTGAACGAAGGAAGTTAATTATAATATGAAGTGCAATAATAGTCATCATTTTCAAAACATACGCTAAGAGAGTATGTGATTCGAAGAGCAAAGAATACCCATGGTTCGAAGTATGTCCGGCTTTCTTGTCTATACTTTTCTTTACTTTTTTTTTTTTTATCTGATAAATAAAGGGAAAAAAATTAAATAAAAAAAAATGGTGTTAGAAAAATGTCCAACATTTTTTTTTCACATTTTCAAAATTTTCTTGCGCCAAAATATTTCTCATATTATTGTCTACCTATGTTTAAATTTTCATAAAGTTTGGATCAAAAAATGATGGTTTCCGAGTCTTTTTTTTTTTAATTTTGGGTAGTTTTTCTCTCCAAGAAAATTGAAAAATTGAGAAATTCGAAAATTGATCTCTTTAAAGTACCAACTAGAGGCAAATTCGGTTTCAAAAAGACTTTGATCGAGATTTTTGGACAAGTATTTCTATACAAAAAAGTGTTTACAGAAGAAAATAAAAAATAAAACATAATTGTAAAAATACTAGCTTCTTCGCAGTTCACTTTGTTCAGAATTTAGAATAAACAAACATCATTGATAAGTCATTAGCTTCTTCACTTCGCTTAGAATTTAAAGATGATGTTATTATGAAGAATTAAAAATCAATTACTGATGAAGTGATAACTATACATGATGATAGTGTTTAAAATACTTAAATCATCCGATGTAATTTTTATTATACGTTACTTATTTAAATTGTACTTACTTAAGGTTTTTTTTTTGTTTATCATTGTTTACTATATACAATTTTACAAAAATTCATCATTTCACATCAGTTTCATTTTTTTTTTTCCAGAAATCTTACATTATTATGCAGCATTCAATTCATATGGTGAGCTAGTAATTAAAATATTATCTATTCGTACGCATAGACTTGTGAATAAAAATCGATATATTTCATGTTTCCTGATTTAAATTGAATTGAATGAATAATTTTATTTAGCAGTATTGATGTTTACAAAAATTACAACATATATATATATTATATATATATATTGTTATAACACTGCTTTGTCTATTATTAAGAATAAAATCTTTGTTTTGATAGACGAGAGTCTCTCAAAAATAATAATTTGCTATGAAAACATAAAATTAATTTGTTTTTGTAAATTACTGATGTATTTTAACTTTTAAGGGTATTAAAAAAAAAATATGTCTACAAATTTTCTAAAAATATTTAGTATCATAATTATAATTTATTATCACATAAATCAATAAATCTACCAATATATTTTTTTCATTCTAGGAGAAAGGGGAAACCTGTCAAAAACAGTCACTCAATTTCTTGTCTTATGTATGTTATTTATTGAAGTCTAAAATTAGCTACATTCTCGCTTCTACCACATTACCATTCTTAAGTCGTTGAAGTTAAAATGCTATCATTGTATACACAGGATGTTTTTTTAAGCATAAAAAAGCGAAAATTTGGCTTCTCTTTTGAATATTCAAGTTATTATAAAAGCTATGTTTTCCATATTTTATTATTTTTTTTTTTATGTCACCTTAAGGATTTCCTGTGCTGATTCAAACTTTTTTTTTCAAATAGCTACCCCGTATTTAAACAACGTAATTTTTTTTTGAATTTTAGAGTATTGAAACTGAAATTTGGACGAGTAGTTTTGAGTTATCCGAATTTTAGTATTAAAAAAAAATATAGTCTCTAAGATGCATATTTTGTGACCTGAGTATTACGTAATTATTATGAATTTACACAATCGTCATTTAATCAGCGATATTAACCTTAAATCAATGATATTTAGTCAAAATATTGTTGTGATTATATTTTACATTTGTGAATTAATTAGGTTTTAGCTGGTATAATCATAGATTTATAATAATTACATAATACGTTGGTAACAAATTATTTGTCCAAAAAACAATTATCGTTAATACCTAAATTTTAATAATTCAAAAACTACTAGTTTGAATTTTGATTTAAATAAATAAAAATTCTCAGAATAATTAACCAAATAAAATTTCGCAGTTAAAATAGAGATTGCTATTTGAAAAAAAAAAGTTCACCACAGAAAATCCTTATGTTATACATTAATCCATAACTGAATAGAAAAAATTTCTCAATAATATTCCACACAATATCATATAAATTAGCTATAAACATGTTAATTGAAAATTAACAATTAAAAAAATTAATTGTTTTTAGTGATAAACTATGCAAAAGAAAAAACTAAAAACAATAATAGTGAGTTTAAATTTGAATTAATCATCGCAATAAAGCATCGCATCATTTTTTGACAGAACCCAACTTTATTTTAAGCATAAAACGAAAAAAAAATGATTTCAGAACACGAAACACTTTTATGGGACGGTAATATTTACAAATTTTATTTATATGAAATGTTTTGATATATTTTTTAATTATTTTTGTGCTAC
This sequence comes from Stegophylla sp. TES_Ste_2020, assembly GCA_025469315.1. Taxonomy (NCBI): domain Eukaryota; kingdom Metazoa; phylum Arthropoda; class Insecta; order Hemiptera; family Aphididae; genus Stegophylla; species Stegophylla sp. TES_Ste_2020. The sequence continues at coordinate 1,663 of JAIPRM010002330.1, read as the reverse complement.
AACTGCGAGAGTATTCTTAGGTCCTCAGGTGGGATACGTTTGGTGGGAGTGATGAATTTTACAGAAACGATAAATCATTTCTACAATAAAATGATTCTGAGCTGAGCTTTAGTTAATTAAAGACAATAATAATTCGCAGTTTTATTTTGAGTAATGAGTATGTTTTACAAACAAGGACAATTACAGATGCATTAACGATAGGAGCAATATTAAATAAATAAACATGAAAAAAGATCATATAAAATGAATTTTGGGTGTTGAATGTAATCCTCATTCAGAGTCAAACTATTTCAACGTCTGTAATAAAAATTAATACTAACTAAAGATTTTTATTAGACATAGTTATTGTATATTGTTATATAATGAAATAATGAAATAAAAACTTACATAAACGGAGTAATTTCCAATATTTTCAAATTCTATACTTTGCTCAAAATGGGTCAAATGATTTTGAAATTTTTATGAAGTACTTGCATGGCTATTTTTATTAATTTGCGAAAATGTCATGTTCCTATGGTTATTAGTTATGAAGTAATGACTAAATAACTAAAATTGATATCTTGATAATATTTGTCCGTACTTTTTCCAATTTTTTTTTTTTATATACAATTTATACCCTTATAACCTTATACAATTTTGAATTATTCATCCGTAAAAAAAGGGAACTGCACCAAAATATTTGCAAAGAAATTTTCTACCTAAGTACTAAGTTTCATAAAGGTCGGCAAGACCAATTTTCTTTTATATGCGTTTTAGTGTGTAATTTTATGTAAAACTCATGAATTCCGTTAAAATTCTAACTTTAAACAGTTATAAATAAAAAAAGTTGACGTAAGATTTTCAAGATTTTTCCAGATTATATTCATACATACATGTAAGTAAAATTATGTTAACAGGACCGTCCTAAGGCCGGGGCGAATGGGACCCACGCCCCGGGCCCTCGCCTAGGACCCTTCGTTTGGATCCCGCGCCTCTGCATTTGAAAAATCATGTTCATTTTTTTTATGAAAGATTTTTAAAACTTGGAGTAGCATAAAGTTTAAATTTTTATTTGACATTATTGTATTATTAATTAACCGAAATAAATATGAAATACCTACTTATAAAGTTTACTGAGTATAATTTATATAAGCATTATTTACGAATATGCAAATGAAATTCGCTGCTCACACTTAGTTTGGAATTTATAGTGATTTGAAATCTGCCACAGTGTGACAATTGCTGTTTTACATGATAGTATTACCAGGACCGGGTTTAGAGAGGGCGTGGAGGGGTGTAGTATCCTTCCACTTCAATTATTTAGGAAGTTTCAGTCGGAAAATTTGGCCTTTTGGATCCAGTCGACAAATTGGAAATTATGTGGAATGTAGTCGGAAAAATTGAGAAAAATATATTAATGAAAAATAATAAATATATTTTACTTCACTTTGCATTACTTTACATTTTTAAATAATTATAGTTTACTGTTTTTCGTTATCTATCGCAATCGTTTTTTGGCAGTTATAACATTATAAAATCATTTTCGAGCCAGTACGTATTAAAAAAGCCGGACATACTTCGCACGATGGGTGTACTTCGCACGACGGGTGGTATTCTCTTGACGGGCGTATTAAATTTTAAAGAAACGATAAATCATTTCTTCAGTAAAACGATTCTGAACAAA